>VBVQ01003606.1:0-17987 GCA_011636635.1 Tetramorium simillimum
GTACAAAATAGGTACTAAATAGTCCACTAGGTCGCATTCGATTTTGCTGATTTGGTCCTGCCAGCTTTATAGAGCTCGAAATTCTCACACACGAAAGGTTCTCACCCCACTAAACATATGGAAAAAAGGTTTCGGTCAAATTGGCTGTAACTTCACTAAAATGAAGTTTACATCTTTCTGATTAAAAGTGTCCACAGGCACAAAGCCAAAAAATGGACAGTTTTCGAGATACGTATAGTTAAAAGTCGGAAAAATGGCCGCACACAACCTTATGGAAATTGAATTTCGGTTGAATCATCTGAAATTTTGAGGAAAGTTAGTTCTTATCATGCTAATCAAAAGTCATAATGGACACGAAGTCCAAAAATGGACAGTTTTTGAGATATGTATGGTTAAAAGTCGGAAAATGGCCATTTTTCCGACTTTTAATCATACGTATCTCGAAAACTGTCCATTTTTTGGCTTTATGCCTGTGGACACTTTTAATCAGAAAGATGTAAACATCATTTTAGTGAAGTTACAGCCAATTTGAGCGAAACCTTTTTTCCATATGTTTAATGCGGGGTCCTTTAAGGGTTAAAATAAAAGAAATTAGTATTTAGGAAAATTAGTATTTAAAATAAATATGCAATATACTTTTTATAATAATTGGTTTCTATAACATAAATAGCAATAGAGTTTAATCATACTTTTATTACAAATTGTAAACATTAAATTAACATTTTTTAATACTAAAATTAATTGAAAAATATGAATATATCATTGAATATATTCTGTAGTTTGTCTTTTTAGGCAAAAAAAATTCTTTTTCAGAATTACATATTACATTTCAGAAAATATAAATATTGAATATTTTTATTGGAAAAAGGTACTAGAAAATATTTCTGAGAAAGGCAATGTTATCGAATAAAACATTTATAATAAAGAAGATATAGTTTTGGATCACATATATTTAAATTAAATATAGAATAAACCTCTTCTGCTATCCACGGTATACACGGAAGTTGTTTTACACTTGTCCATTGAGTTCCTTGATATTGATAATCTGCGATATTGTGAATGCAGTTTGGTGGTTGAGGATCTTCTATTTTATCTGTTGCTTATTTAATATAAAAAATGTTAAATAGAGAAGTTAACTTATATAAGGTATATATACACTTAATTTATATAAGGTATTTCGTAAAGATTGCCTACTAATTATATAGTGCTATTTCTTATAAAAAAATGAGTCAAAAAGTCCTGAATTAGTTTTTTTATAATAGTTAATAAAGCAGTAATTATTGAATAAAGTTAATTCAATTAACATAATTCTTTAGACAAACATATGTCAGTGAATCCAGTGCTTGATAATGTACGAGAATGCTTTGCTGTTGCCACGTATATTACTAAGAATGTGATTAAATAACATATTCCTGATTTAAAGATGGTACTAATTAGACTGATTATTTATGATTAATCTTTATAATAATTATATTATACATATTATTATATTATACATTGACGATTAAATTTATCACATAGGTAAATCATGCAAAAATATCGCATGATTTCAAATAAGCATAACTCTGTCAAAAATAAACATATTCTAAACATTCTTTTTTTTTAACCTTGAAGTCTCTACTTTGAAAAGCATTTAGAATATTTTAAATTTATCGTTCTCCCTTCGAGTCATCTTTTGAAAAATAAGGACGTGTTTTGTTTCCCAAAAATTGCATAGTTTGACGCACTTTATGTGGTGAAAGAACTTTTTTTCGCAAATGTTATCAAAACCATCAAACGATTTGAACTTTTCTGCGTAAATTAAAAAAAATGAATGTACGATTTTCTTTCACGGAGTTATGGCATTTTGAAGTTACCCATACATTTTTTTGCAATTATCACATCAATCACATACTCAAAATCACAAAAGGTCATTCAGAGACATACAATACGATCATTTTTGAGGGAGTTAAGCTTTGAAATCATGCGATATTGTTGTAGGATTTATCTATGCGATAATTTTGATCACCAGTGTATATTATACTCAATTATTACTTTATAATCGTTCTATAATTGTTTTTTTTTCTTTATAATTAAGCATTATAGGAAAAGAAGTTCCAGGATTTCAATTTAATATTTAACCTATTAATAAGTAATAATACCATATAATTAGTAAGCAATCTTTAAGTAGACCTAAAAGATCAATTTAATTGTGAATATTCAAATCAATATTTAAATAAAAACAAATAAATAAATAAACAAAAACGTTTTTAAAAATTTGACGTTCTTAAGAGAAAATATAGATTGAATCTTTATAAAATTCTATTTTCCATTCTTTATATGTTTATTAATAGTTTACGACTGCACAAATAAATTGAAAGCGTATTAATTTTTTTAAAAAAGGCGTAAAAGTCCATAAAAAGAAACAGATCTCATGTCAATAATTAATATGTATATAGTTTTTTTGTAATTTAATATAACAAAAACAAAAATTCTGTAATGCAAGAGTTTAAAGGAGGAGGCTCCATAAGGGAGGTTTTTGGGCAGACTGGTTACAATTTAGTTTGTCTTGGAATGACTTCTAATGAGTCTGGCGTTCAAGTCCCTGCATAAAAAAAATTATTCTGCTTTCGCAAGCAAACTCTAGAATCTAAAGTTGAGAGAGCCGATACAGAATATATTATATTTTATATATAGTTTTATAGCAGAATATTTTTTCTACATATTTAATGCAATAAAAATAGTTTATTTAGTTCTTATAAAGAAGCAAATATTACTATCGCCCATTCTGTGGTCCTCATTATCCAAACCTTGAAAGCTCGTAATTCTAGTTTTCCTCAACGTAAAAGTTTTTATAGGGCGTTTTGGAATGCTCTCAATCTCAACTATACAAATTTTTCATCAAGAAAGTGCGACATTTATAGCCAAAAAAATCGACCTATTAGCCCTCCTCCTTTCTTATTTTTTATTAGTTTAATTTTTTTTAATTTAAATACTAATGTTGATAATCATTTTGATAATGCTAAATTTGTTTATAATTTATACAAAAAAAAATTGCATTTTCTATCCTTTATATATATATATATATATATATATATTCACTTCATCACCTTATTATAAAAACGATAAAGTTGATAATCATTAGCATTATATTTAATATACATATCGAAACATGTTTTAAACTCAATATCCGTGATCATAGTCCACTTTGCTAAAAAATATTTAGCGCTATTTTTTTCGAAAGTAAAAAAATTAATCTTATTCTGTTCCACTTTCAGATACTATTCAAGATGACGAGCATAGTGACAAACCTGGTGCATAGTTATAGGGACCTTATGGACAATCAGTCCGGTAAGTCCGATACATTTCAACTATATTTTAACATATCTTAATTTTCATATCTAAAATCCTCTGCTTTTTTTTATCTACTCTATATATAACATTTTAACGTAGAATTGTTTATTATAAACTCATAAAGACTTAAGGCCTAATAAAACGATCAGGCAAAAAAGTAGAATATTAATTTGTTTATGTCTATGAGAATAAAACATTACAAACACGCGTTATTATTCCAAAACGTTCTCTCGAGACGTTTTGAAAACTGGTTCACCGTTACCATTCGAGAAATGGTAAACAAATAAAGATCGAAGATTACGTGACCATAAAAATAGTCTTTTTAAAGAAGATTTTGCATGATGCTAAATTATTAAAAATATATCAGCGTCATAAAAAAATTGTGCAAAAAACAGAACTTGAATATCGTCTTAATGCGTGAGGCGCAAATTTAGACACAGAATACATTTTTAGCGTCCGCGAAATATATTCGAGTTCTGACATTTCACTGAACACCACAATCGCGATATGTTGCCATTGACATAGCGAGTTCTAATCTCGGCATAAGGAAATACAGCTAATGCTGAAAGCTTTTTGAGTTATAGAATCGAATGGCGATAAAAATTGTCCGTTCCACTTTTGCAGGATTCGGTAAATTCATAAGATTGAAAAGTAGCTCGTAATACATTCTATGTTGATACATTGCGTCAATAAGCCACGTAAATTAATGTAATCGCACAGTGAAATGTGTTTATGCGCGCGCCGTTTCTTTTCTTACTCATATTATGTAATATCAGTAGTTTCGCAAATATGGTAATAGAAGAGAGGTAAAATGAAGTAAAGGACGTTTATATAACATGACCCATTAAATGGTCCAGTATTGGATGTTTAATTAGGTGACATAACGTTCGCGTTCACAATGTTGAGAGGATGAAAGAGAAAGAGATCGCATCTCGCCTGATGTTTTCGCCAGTCGGGTGATCGCACTAGAGAAAATTTATTCAAGAGAACGGAAGGACGACCAGATACTTTTTCGCTTGGGAATTCCGCGCGTATTACAACCGAAATTTCAACGATTCCGAGAGTCTGTTTACCGCACGTATTTTCATGGCGACGAGAAATCCACCCCTTCCCCCTCGAAATCTTCCGGGTCGGCACGAGTCAATATCGTGTCGTAACGGTGAGCGTTCCGTTTCTAATTTCTCCGAGAACCATTCGGAATCCTTGACCCCTGTTTTCCATACGAGTCATTCAGCAGTGGTTCCTGTTCCGATATCTTTTACGATATTCGCGTAGCGATACGAGAGCGAAAGCTCACAATAATTTTGATAAGATCTTATCTTATTTGCCTCTTTGAAATTTAATTATCTTAATCTAAATAAATCTATTTTTAATTGCCATTAACTTAAGAAGCTATCAAAATCATTCAATGTTTTTAGAAAGGAAGATTTTATTCGAATTAACTGATTCACAGATGAATAAACAAACATATACGAGAAGATATTTGCCAAATTTATATCCCCAATTAGTTTCGCTTAAGTCTCGCGAAACAAACGCAAAAAAACAAATTAGAGAATAAAGATAAAATGCTTTATAGCAGAAATTGAATAAATGAAAGATATTTTTAATTCGTAAATCGTAAAATATACTTTATATATGTGTATAGTGTCTTACAATTTAGCAGCTAAAAATATCCCATATTTGTGACAAACTCTTATTAACTCTTATTAACCCATATTTGTGACAAACTCTTATTAACTAACTTTTGTTAATGCCGACTAAAATAGAATTGCGTAAAGATGATTAAAAGATCGATCCCGAATCTCGCGCAACAAACATGTACCGTTGCCGGCAATTGCGGGGAATTCTGTACACGCCTATTCCAGAGGACTGAGAAAGCTAACGTAAATAATGGACGTTCGTCTGTGGCGTCAATATGGCGTTGACGGGGGTAAGATTGGCGTTATCTTTAATTGGGGCATGACGAGAGCAAGAAGATTGCACACTCGTCCGCGCGATGTTTCGCCGTGACGTCTTGAAATCGATGAAAGCAGTAATCTGCTAGTGTGTGGTGACTGATATAGCTTTTGCTTCTCTCTTTTTTTTTTGCACAATTAATGCGGTGGGAGAGGGGGGAAGCTTTCGTGTGTCATGCGGAAAAACAGACGTAACTCGGACGTATCGGCGGCGACTCGTCGTTTCCGCTAATCGTAGGCCGTGCAGACGCGGAGGCGCCCGTCGTTGCTCGGTCGTTGCGACGGGCCGCCCTTTTGCCGCATTGTTGATTTCGTCAAAGTCTTCGCAAAGGTATTACGTAACGTCCGAATGCACGGATAGACGAAATTCGATGCAATATTCACCGTCGCCTAGCGCTTCGCTTTGTCATTACAGTTGCGTGCCTCGTAACTCGCCTGCTTGCACCCACTTTCCTTTCCGATACCAACCGGCCATGCGCTTGTTATTGGGACGCTCTCGCATCGCTTTTTTTTTCTCATTGATTAACAGACCTTCCGTGTGTACCCGACTTTTCTATCGTCGATATCGATATGAATCTCTTACGTTAAAAATTCAATGCCTGTTTTGAAACGCTTGTGACCGTAAGTTAAACGGTCAAATTGGCTCGTTAATTAACAACAGCGTAAACTGTTAAAATCGAAGTGTATAAAGCGTAATATCGACAACAAGCCGCGTAGCATCGTCAGCTTGTAATCGAGTCGTCGGTCAATTGTCTATTGACTAAGAGCCCAAGCTGAGAATGTTGAAAAAAAAAACGCAGAGGGAGAGGGGAAAAGAGAGAGAAAAAAAAATCGTTCCACGTATCGGTCTCGTATCCGTCGGGTCGCACGAGTGCGAGCGCAATTTAGCGGAAGGCAACTGCTCACTCATTCGCGCCTCGTGCACGCACTCGCGCCTTTTTCTGCTTCCTCCTCGAGGGTGGATAGAAAAATGGCGACGGCGGTTTTCTAGGGTGCTCGGAAGACCGAACATATTGCTGCTTGAAAATCATCGCTCGGGGTAATAATTCTCTTTCAGGCGCTGCAGAAAATCTTTTCCGATTCTTGAAGAAGGAAGGACTGCTGTGCAACGGCCGATCTAACATTCTGCTCAATTTCGAGCGCGGACTTGTCGACAATAATAAATGTGTAACAAATTCTTGTCCGCAACGGTACTTCCTGTTCAGTTTTGAATTTTGACCCCATTACAGGTGCGCGTCGCATATTGAGACATTGCATAATGCAGAGACGACTTTTAAATTATCCTCGGCGTGTGCTACTTTCCAATGTGCATATGATATTGTACATTACGAAATGTCGATACTCTGCGAAGCTGGAATTTCGCTTTTTCCTGTTCCGGCGACCCTCCCTAAAATCCCATCCGCTTTCTTCTTTAAATGGCTTCACGCACGAAACTTTCCGCGACTTCTCCTCGTCCGTGATTATTGCTCTTCTAATGTTACGTTCTCTCTGTTTTCAGATTCCAGGGTGAACGATTGGGCGATGATGAGCAGCCCCTTCCCGACCCTGGCGATATGTCTGTCGTACGCTTATTTTAGCAAGGTTCTGGGACCGAAGCTGATGGAAAATAGAAAGCCTTTCGATCTTCGGGGAGTCCTCATAACGTATAATTTCCTACAGACCTTGTTCTCCACGTGGATATTCTACGAGGTTTGTTTTTTCTATGTTTTTCTTTAACGCAGAATTTACTATCGTTAGAGAGATTAACACATCAGGAGTTTCGCAACTACGTATGATAAAAAAAAATTTCCGGTATATCCTGAATAGGAATCTTTATATACAAGTGCGCGCATATTAATGATTCAAGATGAAACATCAGATAAATGTTAATGAGAGGTGCGAAATCTTTTAAATAAGACTGAATTACTATCTCAAATTTGTATAAATCAAGTATAATTTATTTTAATATTTCAAGTATAATTCATGTTACATCCGTTCATAAGCATTAACGGAGTAACAGTTTTCGTCAAAATCCACGCTCGTTCGCGTTGAACGGAGTCTCGACGAGATTACTCCTTTTATAAATTCGTAATCACAGCGATTTGACCGCGATTGTCTTTCCGCGCGGCGATCAACAGGGAATTGCCTTCAATTATTTCTCCTCCGCCTTTTGTTTCGACATGGTCAATAACTGCCGTTGGCTCGAGCAGGCAACAGCATGCGGTTCCGAAGAATTATTTCGAGGGAAATCGCGATCTCTCGAGTTAAAATGATTCTACCGGAAAGAAAATTTTGCTGAGTCCTTTTACATTATTATCTTTTTAATTGTCAAAAGCACTTTGAGATGAAAGACCGAGATAAGTTACTGTTTTGGAGCATCAAATACATATTTTTTTACATTATTAACTTTTTTCTAGTTTTTAATTTAATCATATTTACAAATATTCTAAATTACAGAGTGACATATATATGAGTGGCATGTTCTGATAACATTTACACGATTACTGTACAATGAGACTTTTCATAAACATGTAGCTAGATCGCGATTAAAACTTCTATTGCAGTCTTTACCAACATAATAACATTGAAATAACAAAGATAATGGAATTCGCTTAAAAATATCAATTTATGATATCGATAGCTATCTATAAACGCAAATTTTTCGATCAAATGTTTATTTCACTTGCAACAACACATATTGTTTCATACATAATGTGTTACTGCAATGAAGCATACATATTAACATTATACTTTGCTCGAGATCTATTTTTTACAATCAAGTCAATATCTTGGTTTCTTATATCATGTCGTACTTTGGACAAAGATTGTGTAAAGATACTTATTGTTAATTACTGTGCCCATTATCACGAATTTGAAACAATAGAAATAATTTTGCAAAATATAAAAATAACAGGTTTTTAATATGATTAAAAAATTTAATTTATTTGAAAAATTAGTATTAACATTGTTGAAAAAGTTATATTTTTCTGATGCAGTGTATTTATACATTGATTATTTTATGAATTAACTTATTTGTGTTTAATCATTTTATATATATGAGTATATGTACATTTATGTATCTTTCACAACCGGACTTGACCGATCGACGTGTATATTTAAAGACACTAATCTGGGCCCACGTAGTCAATATTGCAAACACATATCACGGTACAGTTATGCGTATGCGAACACGTTTTCGATGTCATGCGGAAATGATTAAAATTTTATCACATTGAAAAAAAAGATAGATCACGGTAATGATCAAAAAAGTTTATTCCTTTGTCCTCTTTTTGATAACAAACATTAAGAAAAGATATCACGAAACGCGTGCTATATATTATATGAGTAAAAAAAACTTACAATTAAATGTAATGGTCATGTTATCTATAAATATAAATTTAAAGAAGAGAGAAAAAAGAAATTTGCAAATGAATTCTACAATATTATTTTAAAAGAATTATTTAAAAATATGTATATTTTCTTTAAGAATATCTTTTGAAAAATATTGGACAGAAAAAAGATTGGATAAGTTTTATATTTAATACATTATAGAAATTCTCACGAAAGAAGCTTGTACTTACTTATTTTCACTTTTTTTTCCTAATCAATTTTTCATAAATTCTTACTTTATATAAATGATATTTTATTTTATATCTTTTACTTTCCATCAAATATTTCTATATAATTTATAAACTGTTTTTAAATTCTCATAATCTTTCAATCATCTTTTAAACAGTAATTTGTTGAATTATTTTTTTCAAATATTTCAACTTTTTGCCAATTTTCATTGTGAAGACAATTTAGAATTAATTTGGAATCAAATGTCAGTATCTATTATGGCATAGGTAGTTATAACAATTTAAAATGTAAATCGGTTTTTTAAAAAATGTTATAAACGCTTTTTTCTCATTTTCTTTTCATTTGACATACATTTTTAAATTGACCGTTTTTTTTTTTACACGAATATTAGGATAGTTTTCACTCAAGCGAAAGTTACAAGTCAACTTCCTCAGTCGTCTTGACACAAGTCGATTATGCTAACAGATTCTTTAATTTATTCATGACGTTCGTAGATCGAAGTGATACACGGTGATATAGTTCTTCTTGTAGGCCCTAAATATAGAATCTCATTGAATTTAAATGATATGCTTAAACGTATATCACGATGTTTATGACGTTAATCCGCTTAATTAAGTTTTTCTTTGTACAAGATTTTATTGTAAATTAGATATCTTATTACGATCGATCCATTTTTTAGGATATTCTTTGGTATATATAAATAATTTCTTTAATTATTTTTCAAAAATAATATGCAATATATAAAAAATCTTATGAAGTTATATGCAAGATCCTCATTAAGTCATAACTAAATTCTTTACGTAAGAATTTTAAAATACATTAAAATTCTATTTCCATTATGCTAATACATGACCCATGTCAAATTGTCAAAAGGATATTACGTAGTACGTAATTTTACATATTAATGTTTTTTTAATGTTGGTTCATTAAAAATATGATAAAAGTTTATTGTAAATATAAATTAATTTGTTTGTATATTACATGTCCGATGCTACTAAGTTTGTGTATTCGTATTTGATGTATGTATATTCAGTGAAACACGGATGAATGGCGACTGTTAGGCTTTAAATAGCAATTTCTTACAGAATAATGCAAGATACTGAATTGAATTAATAAAAAAATTCAAAGCTTCATGAATAATAAATATTTTGTGATGCGCAAAATTGCCATTTACCCTTTGGAAGTCTAAAGTCAAGTTATATTTAATCACATGACATCACATTTCATTCAGCAACGCAAATTGAGTTGAGTTATGTTTGACAGAGAAGTGCTTTTATTTAATTATCGAGTTGTTAGAAGGAAATTGAATCTAGTGTAAAGGGTTAATGATGCCAATTACAATCACGTATAACGATAAGGTTAACTTGATACGATTATTATAGATATAGTGTCATAAGCTATGAGATAATATTCTGTAAGACTATATATATTACAAATATCACTCTACTAGAAAATTATTGAAAAGAAATCAATAAAAAGTTTTTATTTTTTTAATTGTTATCAATTTTTACTTTTCTAAATAACATATAGTACAACAAAATGTTTACAAATGTATACAATATTAAATTTTAGTTAAATTGAATTAAATTGAAAAACATCAATATTTTCTATGTAATTTATATAAAAAAATTACTCTCAACATACATAAATTTTGATTATATGATTTTATTACTTAATTTACATGTATATTATATACTATTCATTTTCATATTAGTAATTATCAATCTTTTATGTTTAAAATGTACATCTCTTTTTCTCGTTTTATCATTTCTATTTCGCGCAGAGAATTACTCTGCGCGAAATTAAATCCGGAAGAATGACATCATATTATCGTATATGAAGAATTGATTTAAAGAAAAACGTTGGAAATCCATTACTCAAACTTATGGAAGATGTGCCGAGTGAAGTAATAAGCGTAATGTAATAAGCGTAATGTAATAAGCTAGTAACATAATCACAAGACTAACCAACATTTATTTGCAATTTTTAAACAAACTAGCAATTCTTGACCAAATGAAATTGATATCTACTTCAAACTCGTGAATATTATCAACTTTGAATCGCTGACAGACATACAAAAAAATACTCGCGTGAAGCATAAAAAAAATACATAAAAGGTTCTTGACATCTACATGCAAATTATTTTTTGCAGTATCATATATTTTTGGATTATTTAACTCATTCGAGTTTACATTTAAGTTTTTACATTTAAATCTCAGTTAGAAATGGATTGTGAATAGTTATGTAATTTAATGCGATTAAGGATCGGTAGAAATGAGTATAGGGAGTGTAAGACTAATTTACTCTGCAAACATAATGATCGTCTTTTCGATGCGCAACAGATTATAACTCCTGAGTATAATTGAAACCATTTAGCGAATTAATTCCACGCTCGCAACGACCTCGTGAACGTCCGACACCTTTTAACCACGCAAATTTATTCTTAAATTCAAGGAAATTCAGTTAAACAACCTATTAATCCAAAAATTGCATATGTTCATCTAGCAAATATATACATATACATGCGCTCACATTTTTTTGCACATTTTTAAATACGATTTTTAAAAAATTTTTTAAATGTTAAAATATAAGGAAAATAATTTGAATAACAAACAATCGCTAAATAATTTTACCCAGTTTACCCTTGATTTGAGTTTTATAACTTCAATATTGCATAAATTTATAAACATTTTTATGTTATATGTAAATTTTATGTTTCGAATAAGCAAACAATTTTTTTTTTAATTTTATTTCACGTAAACCAGTTAAAACAGTTAAAAAAGTGAAATTTTTTTATATTTTTATTGACGATCTTGTTGCATAATTTGCAAGTAAAATGAAATATAGTTTTAAGTAAATGATAATGAAATAATGAAATAGTTGTAAATAATAGTTTCCCAGGATATTTTCTTGCATCTGATCATGTCAAAAACTCTCATTAAAAATTAATTATTGTTACAAACAAACGTAATCAAATGCTTCGAATGCTCTTGTTTCAGTATCTTATGAGCGGTTGGGCGAAAGGTTACAGTTTTCAATGCCAACCGGTGGATTATTCCTCTAGCTCGATGGCTCTCAGAATGGCAAGAACCTGCTGGTGGTACTATTTTAGCAAATTTACCGAGTTCTTCGATACGGTGAGTATCGATTTTCACTTGACTTGTCGATATAGGGTAAACCGGAACAGATGTAAAAACATAAAAGTTTCATTCGATAAATTCGCTTTTAACTTCAGCATAAATTTCGACAATGTATCGTCTGAAATACTTGTCAACGACTCTTTCGATACTTTATGGAAAAATATCTGGCTCCGTCTATATACTTATTGTTTTATTTAATGTCTATAGTTTTGAAGATATATTGAAACTCCCTAGCTTGCCGCTCGTTCTATTTCTTTTTCCTATTGTCATTAGTACAAAGAACTATATCGTTGTTTATGCGTTTTATATATTGTATAAATATTGTATAAGAATATGGAACTTTTTAAACTTGAATCAGAATGGTATTTATTGCACCATTAGAGATTTAATAATTTGTTGAGGAAATACTTTAAGCAAAATTACCAAGATATCAAGAAAGATGAAAAGATTAATCGAAAAATTTGCCTAATTTTTCTAGCTGTTCTTTATTCTGAGGAAGAAGAACCAACACGTCTCAACGCTTCACGTAATTCATCACGGAGTAATGCCTTTTTCCGTATGGATGGGAGTAAAATTTGCACCAGGCGGCCACAGCACATTTTTTGCCCTCCTGAACACCTTCGTACACATCGTGATGTACTTCTATTACATGGTAGCCGCAATGGGACCACAGTTTCAGAAGTACATCTGGTGGAAGAAATATCTCACTACCATGCAAATGGTAAGTTCAGCATTACTCCGTATTATCGAATTCAACAGTTATATTTGAAATATATTCCATATTTAACAAATAATATTGGAATTTATATTACTGTTTGAACATAACGGATCTGAAGGACTTTTTTTTACACAATAATGGAGGGACGGGAAGAGAGATTTCGTGGATACAGTTAAAATTTTATTTTTTACTCGCGGAAAATGTGTAACTCTTAATCATAATAGTCAAAATTGACCGTTTCTAGTGTTCAATAAAATTAATTAAATAAATGAAATTGACAAAGCGGATTAAAATGAATCACTGATCGAGTTCTCAATTTGAAATCCCATTCACTCTGTAATCCCACCCATCTGTCGGTATTACCACTGGTTTCTCTAGTCTTTAAAATACATCGATATATTTCGAGTCACAGCGATTCGACGCAACTTTTGTATGCTATAGAGTTTTTATTATCACTTTCGTTATTACTTACCTGGCAATTTATCCTTCTGCTTTCAGATACAATTCGTGTTTATCATGTTGCATCAGTTCCAATTACTCTTCATCGAGTGCAACTATCCGCGCGGTTTTATGATCTGGATCGGCTTGCACGGTGTCCTATTCTACCACTTGTTCTCAGATTTCTACAATACGAAATACACAAACGGCCCGAGGAAAAATTCCAAGAAGATGCAAAACGGTACATCCGGTGGAGCCTGCATGCCGGTTTTGGATGATAATGACAGCGCGACCCACAACGGCGTGTCCTCGTATGCCACAATCTACAACAAAGAGTACAACAGTTGTTACAGCAACGGCACGAACAACGGTTACGTCGCCAACAATAACATCACGGAGAAAAAACTCGCTTAGGACATGTGGAAAGCTCGAACATTTTTTTCAGTGTGCCGGTCAACCACTCGACTTGTCGTACCTATAATTACAATTTGTCTATCGTGAAAAATCATTTCGCAACATGTCCACAAACTTAAGCGTGAGAATACGAAGCCAAATAACACGCAAGTGTAAGGAGAGCGAAGAAATGAGGTTCTCCGTTAAAAGAACTTAGCATGTATAAAGCGAGACGTCTCGTTGAATATTCTGCGTTGTTAGCAGAGCAGTAGTTGTGTTCACTAACATAGTATCATCGACGACAGGGCTGTTACACGATGTCCGTGTTAAAAATAATAGGAAGAGAAAGAAGAAAATAAACGCGATACAACAAATCGCTAGAAAAGAAAAAACATTGCGGAATCTTCATTTTCGAGTCTTGGTGAGATATGACGTGATCTCTAAATTAGTGATTTGTGTGACGTCTGCCACACACCCGAAAAGAAAACATCGATAATATTATCGAAAATTGTTCATAATAAGATAAAAGCATTAGTGAAAAGGAACAACAAGACTACTTTTGTGGTTTCCATATTTGGCATTATGGAAACTGTGCGACTTATAAAATTGTAAATTGCGACTAGTTTGGCAATGCTAATTAGAGAGAAATCGCATTCGTCAAGAATGTGAGAACAAGTTGGGTAACATTAAAGCGCACACATACGTGACGAAGAATATGGAATGTTCATCGTCAATAATTATATGGCAAAGCAGCGTGTTCGTTGTGCGTGCAATTTTTTTTTGTACTGGTTATGTACGTATCGAATACGAGTGTGGATGTTTCTTAGTCGTTTGTAATTTTTCAAGGCATCTCCCATTGAGACACATTGCTGAAACTAAACCTTTTTCCTCTCCTCGTATCATCATTATCGACTCTGTCTCTCTTTCTAGCTCCGACTGTGTTCAAAACTTCGGTGTTCTAAAAAATTAGCGTACAATAAATTCGCCCAAAATATCATATGACAGAGTTAGCTAAAATTATATTGGCAATTATAAGCTAATGATTCGTTAAAATCGTCACCAATAAAGAATTGGAAAATGCCTCGTTTCATTTTCCTAATAACCGGCGAATTTTCTCAAGCTAATTATACATCTTGTCATTATTTAATCAATTTTTTAAACATAACAATTTAAATTTTATTCTGTATTACACTAAATTTTTTATTTTAAATCAGATTTATAATATATTTTAAATTAATATAATATATTAATTTGAAATATATATATTTTTTACTTATAAAAATATTTTATTTGTTATCCCAATATTACCAAAAATGTTGCGATAATTTATTTAACGTTAACAATTCTATTTTTTTAGTTCGCTTATTTGCATTCACAATTTTTATTTTTTCGTTTATTTTTATTTTTATCGTTCGTCGTTTCATAGCTTACGAATTATTAACAATGCCAATGGCATTTGTTACATCTGCATAATTTCCCAAATATTTAATTCACTGCGTGGCTTGATTCTACTACTGATGGTATACACTATACAGTGATGTCTATAGTAAGCTGCCGAAAAGAATTTGTTCGTCGCTTTAATCGCTTTGTCTTCAAATACGAACAGCCAATGTAAACCGCACTGCGGCTTGTTATTATCCTGCACGACGCAACACGGGCGCTTTAATCGATCAGAAAAGGTACACGACATTCATGTCGTGAGAATCACGAAGCTCTAGTGTCGTAGAATCAAGCTTAAAGAAAGGGAACGAGCACTGTGAATAACGAGCCTTTCTTACACGCAATCCGTAAGTGATCACGCGGTCGCGGAAGAGTTGAGCGAGTGCGAATGTGTCTCGAGATATGTATACACACACGCGAATAATATTATATTCGAGGGGAAAGGGCAAATGTTTAGAGATTGTAACTTATAGTCGCACTATAAGATTAATATATTTGTACACACTTCCTATTTTTATGAATATATTATTTATGGTGATCCAGACTTAATAAAAATCTCTGATGATAAAACATTTCTCTCGACTGTAATAAATTCAACCTCGGCTATTTTTACAGGCGGATAAGCTAGCTCTAACACGAGAGTGAGAGAATTAAATGTATAGTCTTACATCGTGTTCGTCATAAGAGCTTCCTCATGAAAGTATACATACATTGGGTTACGACGATTAGATTGTGAAACAATTGGAAACGAGTATTGTCATCGAAAAGCGTTCGCGCATTTTTTTATTTATGCGTACAACGAGGTTCATACTTGTAAAATGTTCCATCCTGTTTTATTCAAACGCAATGACTTTTCAATTAAATGCAGACACGTATGTATAGTATGTTACATAAACCCGGATGTGAATTATGAAAAATGTTAGACGATGAGACTAACTGTATATTTCCATAGATTATTATGTGCATAGAGTTACTTCATTTATGCGTTTTCGAATTATTGCAATGCATTTTGAAATTGACAATACGGTCACTGATCTTGCAACGTTAATTTGAATTGTTCACTATTTGTTTATCAAAGGTTAGCTTTGTCGCTCCGGGTTCAACATAAGCATAATAGAGGACACTGTCGTGTCTCTTATAACGAAATACGAATGACAACGCATACGCATAATCTGAAAAACTGCCGTAATTGAATAAGAGCGTGCACGAAACTTCATAAGAAGTATGAATTAGAAGCGGAAACGTAAACTAAGAGAAATATTTAGCGAGTTCTCTCAAGTATTTGAAGATAGAGCTTTACGTAATCTTTTTTCATCTCGCGCACAATAAAATGCGATAAAAAGTGAAGTTACTTCCTAACTAGTTAGACGTCTAGATGGTAATTAGACGTACTGTGTTATGTTAGTCTTGTTTAAGTTGTGATATTGCGATGTAACAATACTAATTAATACGTTTAAGAGGAAGAAAAACATTTTATGAAGTAGACGACACAGCGTAAATTAACTTTTTTATGGGTATCTTCATGAATAATTATTTTTAGCTAGAATAGTAAATCACACTAGGACTGGAGAGCTAGTGGAGGATCTTATTGCTTTACAAAACGCACAAAGTCGAAAGGTTGCGTTCGTTTTTTTGAAAACATTTACGTTCTTCGCAGACAACCAATAAACGGATTGTAAAATTTTTATTAGCAGAAAAATTTTCCGATCTTTTATCCTTATTAACGAACGCAATACTTTTCCTAGAATATCGTTGCTACTGCATTTTGCACTTTTTAACTTAAGTAAACGAGCAAGAAATTCTCTCTCACGCATTAACCGCATATTTTTCTAACGAAAAACCAGATTGACTGCAACAGCTATCTGCGGTTCCGCCACGGTATAGCTTTAATCTCATAAATCTAGTTATTTATAGAGGAAATGATTATCATTATTTACGACGGACAAGATAATTACTAATATTAATATCTTGTTCTTCTTATATGTCGAGTAATATTTTTACAAAGTTCCGGAAGTTCCGGAAGTTTGTATGAAATAAAATATCCGTATGTACGTTGTCTTTTACTTGTTTTTAAAGTTAGGATATTTTATTCTTGAAATTGATACTTATATGTGTATCTGTTTTCCTAAATTAATTATGTTGTTCGGTTACCGATAAGTTCTATGTAAAGTGCAAAGATCCGCATAGTTTTAGGGTATAATGCCGAATAATAAAGCGATACTTTCACATGTACATAGAAACGAGCGATCTGTGCGCGTATGGTGTGCTATCACGTTTCACAATTTCATGTTTTTAAGCGCACTTGAAAGATCTACCGAAAAGTGCGAGAAACTGCGACAATGAGAGCGCGTATCGCGTCATGTACCTAAACGTTAAGAGCTCTGTAATGATTCTCATTATATTTTTGTACATAATTGGGGAGAATTACGAGAGAATAATAAAATGATTGAAATGAAAGAAACTCGACGTACTCGAATATCGCAGAAGAGTTAATGGGACGCCTAGAATGCAAAATTTGCCCAATTTAAAAGTAAATATGCTTTAGAGTTTTTAATTTTTCTTAAGAAAAGACGATACATATATATGACACGATATAATTTATAAAATTAATATTTATAAACGAAAATCTTTAAATATTTCTTGCATATGTAAAAAATTAATATCAAACAAATTTTTCAAGACCGTTTTGAATAATAAAAAAAATATCGCAAATATTGATTTTATATTTTTTCATAGAGATAAATTGAATAAATTATTTTTATATTTATAAAATTACTTAATATTAATAGTTTTACATATGCAAACAAAATTTTTAATGCAGGAACTTAAAAATTTATTTTATCTGAGTATTGCTTTTAGTAATTCGTTAATCTCAAAATTATTTTATAATAAATAATCGTCTATTAAATTTCCAAAAGTGGAATAATTTTTCAAGATTAATATGAATTTTTTATTTATTAATATATTGATAAAACAAAATAAATTTAACTATTTGCAGATAATAATTATGAT
>VBVQ01003607.1:0-17988 GCA_011636635.1 Tetramorium simillimum
TCTCGCACAGATCTTGGCCACACTTTCGGATCATGGAAAACATAGGCCATTCCCCCTCCAGGTATATATGCTCTAAGGTCACGACGCCGCGTCACGAGTTTAACCAATCAAGAATCTTCCATTTTATCGCGTCGGAAATGACGTCATAAAATGAAACGTTTTGATTGGATAACTCATGACGCGGCGTCGTGACGCGACGCGAGACGCGTATAGTGGGAACATACCCTTATACCCTAAAAACTGAAACGATTAAAAATAAAATATATAAAAGAATTCTTAAATATAAATCATCAGATTCATATTGTTGCTGAACGGGATATATGAGCCATTTATAGATTACTGATTTCCTACATAGATGACATTTTAATCATAGCTTATATAATATACGTGTAGATGTAAATAATCGTATTTTACGCATAAATGCCCAACCCTGGCCCCCAATGCCCGCTCGATTTGAATACAATGGAGTACAGCTTAGTTTGATATAACCGGATAATCAAAATATAAGTATTTTAGTTACGAATAACGCCAAAAGAAAAATTTAGATTTGCCAATATCATAAAAAATGTTACAGCCATCAAAAATAATCCCAGATAGGAATTCGCATGCAGAAAAATTTTAGCCTTATTTTAATTTTAAAATATAATGTATAATATATTGCGTAATAATTCTACATCTAAATGTTAAAATCAATAATTCTAAATTTAATTATTGCAACATGTAACAATCTTTAAAAAATTAATGTCTAAAATAAATTCCTATATAATTGTAACATTAATGAGAATTATCTTAGCACACGTATTACTAAACACATTTCAGAAATTAATTTTGTAATTATTGTAAAAGTCATTGCAGCATAAAATTGTACAATTATTATTCAAGTAATAGTAAAAAATTCTTTTCACTTTTTATTTTTACATAACTTTGCGTCATTATTTTGTCAATATTTAGAACTTTTAATTGTAAAATTCTATTTCAGCAAAAGATGTGCGTTTTGCAGAATTATCTTAAGACTTAATTATTGCGAAATGCGGTGAATGGAAAGATGCAGTTGCACACATAATTGTGCATTTATTTCAAAAGTTTCCCATCTGAGGTACTGTCGGAAGAAGTACAACAAAATAGTTTGAAAATTTAAAAATTTACTCATTTACATAATTAACGCCATCTAATGGTCAACCTTCAAAATTAAGTGGAACACACAATAGCATCTCGTCGGTATTAGCGAAAATTTAATTTGGAATAGGAATGGAACATTACCTACCTGGAAAGTTGTTGGCTTGTAGTTTGATGCTTAGTGGAGGCGTTATCGTCGGGCATCGGACGAAGCTAGTATCACTAGCGCCGTTGAATAGGACTTGAGGACTGTTTGGAATGTTATTTGTTTCGCCGGTAGCACGTGCGCTACATGGCGTACCCACATGCCGAGTGCCCGAGTGTCGGATGATCGGATCAGACATCAGCCATTTGTTACTCGATCGTAGTCTACGCCACATCGAATTAGCACGTTGCTTCTTGACCACATGGTCGACTTTACCAGATTTTTGTAACCGTGGAAAATAGAACGAACGAGAAAGATGGAGGTAAATATATAGCCCTTTGCTTTGTTTTCAACTCATGCATATACATGCTGAAGCAGAGAATTTAAATCCGTTCTATATTGGATATACAGTCTTTTTCAGTTTTTTTTAATAATAAAAATGTTGGAAATTACATTTTATAAATTTTGAGACATTAAACTATTAAGTGAGTCTATAGGTTCTATGGTTCAAAATTTACAAAATATATGAATTTTAGAAAGATTGTTTATCGTATAAATACACGTGCTGTATACTTGTAAAAGTCTTTTCTTCTGTGTTATGGATCTGCAAATAACTATACAAATATTATTAATTATTACGTATTATGTATTGTTAGGATAAAACGAAATTAGTGGCAGCGTTTCTTCAAAGCAAAGGTTTAGTAAAGCAGCACATAGATTCTTTTAACTACTTCATTAACAAAGAGATAAAAAATATTATTAAGGCAAATGAAAAGGTTCAGAGCGACGAAGATCAATATTTTTATCTAAAGTAAGTAAGAACAATATGTATAAGACGCCAGATCCAATTATAATGCAGATTAAACAGTTTTTGTTTTCTGACATTCCAGGTATTTAAACATTCAAGTTGGCTCGCCTGAGGTTCAGGAAAGCTATATGGTAAATCGGCCGACCACGCCACATGAGTGCCGCTTACGAGATTTAAATTATTCTGCCTCAATTTTAGTGGACATTGAATATGTCAAAAGTAATCAGCGAATAATTAGGAAGAATTTGGTCATTGGAAAGTAAGGAACATTAAAATAGGGCACCCAGAAAATAGATATATAGAATTATCTATAATATATAGAAATTATTAGGATATAACATTATTATAATTGTAAATGTTTACAGAATGCCAATAATGTTGCGCAGCTCTAACTGCGTGTTGACGAACAAGTCTGAGTATGAGTTAGCCAAGATGAATGAATGTCCGCTTGACTCTGGCGGTTATTTCATCATAAACGGCCAAGAAAAAGTTATATTGATACAGGAGCAAATGGTTAGGAACAGAATAATTTTAGAAGAAGACATGAAAGACTGTGTTGTTGCGGCGTGCAACAGTTTTACTCATGACAAAAAGACCAAGACGAACGTCGTGGGTAAAGGTGGAAGATATTACCTAAGGCACAATATGTTTCAAGACGACATCCTTATTACTGTTATTTTCAAAGCTATGGGCATAGTAAGCGATTTGGAGATCATGCAAATGGTTGGAACTCAAGAAACATATTTGAACAAATTCGCAGCTAGTCTAGAGGATTGTCAAGAGCTGGGCATTTTTTCGCCGAACCAAGCATTGAAATATCTCAGTAGTAAACGGCGACAGACGAGATTTTATGTCTCAAAATCCCGTGTTAGTGACGAGATGAGAGATATGTTGGCAACAAATATATTGTCACACGTACCCGTTGTCAATTTCAATTTCAGACCGAAAGCACTGTATCTCGCTTTGATGATCAGGAGAGTCATAAATGCCCAGGCTGATCGCAGTCTGATCGACGACAAGGATTATTATGGGAATAAACGCTTGGAACTGGCCGGCTCGCTTCTTGCTCTGATGTTTGAGGATCTGTTCAAACGATTCAATTGGGAGCTCAAGCAGATTGCTGATAAGAATATTCCCAAGATAAAAGCAGCACCGTTTGATATAGTTAAACATATGAGACACGATATAATTACCAATGGACTGGCTTTCGCCATTTCATCGGGTAATTGGACAATCAAGAGATTTAGAATGGAACGGCACGGTGTGACACAGGTGCTGTCAAGACTCTCATATATCTCAGCGCTTGGCATGATGACACGAGTCCATTCCCAGTTTGAGAAAACCAGAAAAGTCTCCGGACCGCGATCGTTGCAGGGCTCGCAATGGGGCATGTTGTGCCCAAACGACACGCCGGAAGGAGAAAGTTGCGGCTTGGTAAAGAATCTGGCTTTGATGGCTCATATTACCACGGAAGTGCCGGAGGAACCACTAATAAGACTGATGCTTAATATGGGCGTAGAGAATATTCACACTCTTGCAGGGGAAGAGCTAACTAACGAAGGTGTATATACTGTTTTTGTAAACGGTATCATTGTAGGCATCGTGCAGGAACATCAGAGACTGGTGCGTCAATTTAGGTTGTTACGTAGGAAGGGATATATCAGCAGTTTCGTATCGATATATACACAGAATCGGCATAAGTGTATTCAAGTCAGTTCTGACGGCGGACGATTATGCAGGCCGTGTATCATCGTCAAAAATGGAAAATCTCTTGTTAAAGAGAATCACTTAAAGGATCTTGAGCGAAATATCATAACATTTGAAGATTTTCTTTACGATGGTAAGCAATTCATATTTATTTTATTTAAATTATGTATATACGTATATGCAATAATATATATTTATATTGCGTGTGTATATTTTTTTAGTTGTATAATAATTTTGTCGCTTACTGCTTTAGGTTTGATTGAATATTTAGATGTAAATGAAGAAAATGATAGTTTAATCGCATGTACGGAACCCGAAATCAATGATAACACAACGCATCTGGAAATCGCGGAATTCGCGATGTTGGGAGTGTGCGCAGGATTGATACCATATCCTCATCACAATCAGAGTCCGAGAAATACTTATCAATGCGCCATGGGTAAACAAGCGATGGGAATCATAGGATACAATCAACGTAATCGCATCGACACAGTGATGTACAATCTCGTATATCCCCAAAGACCTATAGTGACAACTCGACCAATTGAATTAATCAACTATGATAAGTTGCCAGCCGGTGAAAATGCGATTGTCGCTGTGATGTCATACAGCGGATACGATATCGAGGACGCATTGATCTTCAACAAAGCCTCTATTGATAGAGGATACGGAAGGTGTCTAGTGTATCGAAACGCGAAGTGTACATTAAAGAAATATGCTAATCAAACGTACGACAGAATTATGGGACCGTCGATAGACGCCAATACTAAGAAACCTCTACCGAGGCATGAAGCTCTCGACAGTGACGGTATTGTAGCGCCTGGTGAAATGGTAGAGAATAAGACTGTAGGTATCCCTTAGTTGAATATTAAATATTTCCCTTATAATTAATATTAATTCATTATTTAATTCATTACTTAATGTTATATGCAGATAATGGTAAACAAGTCGATACCTACGCCTAGTGAGAATATCGACTCGGTGAGCTCTGGCAATGCACAAACACAAAATACGGAATATCGAAACGCGGAAATTCCATTCAAAGGCTTGGTTCCAGCATATGTAGAAAAAGTTATGATATCTAGTAATGCGGAAGATGCCTTTTTAGTAAAACTGTTATTGAGACAAACTCGAAGACCAGAGATCGGTGATAAATTCAGTAGTCGTCACGGACAGAAGGGCGTTATAGGTACAATTATTCCGATATTTTTACGTTATACACTAAAAAAAGATGTATTAATCTCCAATAATGTTCATTCAGGTTTAATCGCGGAGCAAGAAGATATGCCATTCAATGATCAAGGCATGTGTCCCGACATAATTATGAATCCACATGGTTTCCCTTCTAGAATGACGGTTGGAAAATTAATAGAGGTACTTGCTGGCAAAGCTGGCGTCGTGAATGGAAAATTCCAGGATGCAACAGGTACATTTTAAAAAATAACTGATCTTTTTGACCGTGTTTAATCTTACTATATAATTTTTAATCTCTTTAGCATTCGGTGGTGCCAAAGTAGAAGATATCCGCGAAGAGTTGGCGAAGAATGGCTACAATTACTTAGGTAAAGATTTCTTTTATAATGGTATGACTGGAAAACCGCTGACAGGATACATCTACTCTGGACCAGTAAGTTTCTTTCTCTAAAATTAAAAGAAAATTGTTATATAATCTGTCACTCTAAATGAGAAATTTATTTTTAAAAAGTAGAAAAATAGAAAATTTTTTAAATTTTTTAATAAAGACCAGATATATTGTTGAAAAGCATAATTGTTTTGTAAGCATTCTATTCATCTTAATTAAATATTTTATCTGACAAAATATTTTTATATAATTACAATTAAAATTCAGTATAGTTATATTTAAATCATTTATTTTCCAATGTAAGAAGGATTTATATCTCTTTTCAAATAATTGATACAATTATAATGTAGATAACTAAATGAATACATTTGACGTTTATCATGTGACATTTAAAATGTGATTTGTAGGTTTATTACCAAAAATTGAAACATATGGTGCAAGATAAGATGCACGCTCGTGCCAGAGGACCAAGAGTAGTTCTAACACGTCAACCAACAGAAGGACGTTCTAGAGAGGGTGGTTTGCGACTGGGTGAAATGGAACGTGATTGTCTAATCGGTTACGGAGCTAGCATGTTATTAGTAGAAAGACTCATGATATCGAGCGACGCTTTTAAAGTCGATGTTTGTAACAAATGTGGTTTGATTGGCTACAATGGTTGGTGCCAAAGGTGCCGATCCAGTTCTTCTGTCTCTACGATAACGATGCCTTATGCTTGTAAATTATTATTTCAAGAGCTGCAGTCTATGAATGTAGTGCCTCGTTTATCCCTGAAGGATTATTGTGATTAATTGTATTTGATAATAGTAATAAAAATATAAGAGATGTAAATAATATATAAAGAATATATTTCAACAATGTTTAAAAGGATTTTAAGTATATGAATATATTTGTTTAAGTTTAGTTCACTGCAACGATGCCTTATGCTTGTAAATTATTATTTCAAGAGCTGCAGTCTATGAATGTAGTA
Organism: Tetramorium simillimum; assembly: GCA_011636635.1. Taxonomy (NCBI): domain Eukaryota; kingdom Metazoa; phylum Arthropoda; class Insecta; order Hymenoptera; family Formicidae; genus Tetramorium; species Tetramorium simillimum. The sequence continues at coordinate 6,329 of VBVQ01003607.1, forward strand.
CCTCGTTTATTCCTGAAGGATTATTGTGATTAATTCTATTTGATAATAGAAATAAAAATACAAGAGATGTAAATGATATATAAAGAATATATTTCAACAATGTTTAACAAGATTTTAAGTATATGAATATATTTGTTTAAGTTTGGTTTACTGCATGGACAAAGTCTTCAGATTTATTTAAATACAGAATAGAAATAACATCTGTGTATAAGTCTGTTTACAAATTATATATATAAAATTAACATAAATATATATATATATATATATATATTTACACACGCACACAGACAAAATTAGTATACATTTTGGAAGACGTATATGTTGGTCTTTGGGGTTTGATTTTTGGAGAAATCTCCATATTATTGTAAATGCTATTTAACAAATATTTATGTAATTCTCCAGTAATTAACTGGATTCCATTTACCATTCATCTCATACTCTTTCGTTCACAACCCTCAATTCTTTGATTAAGCTAGTATAAACTGAAGTATACATAAATTAAGATTGAACCTGGAACATTGCCGATTACGGGTTGGCTACTTTTAGGTATACTTTGTTATGGCACATTCTTAACAAGATTAATTGTAAAGGTAACTTTATATAAACTATATATGTATATATAATTATATATGTGTATATACATATGTATTAAAAGTTAAAATTTAAAAATATTTTTTCATATCTTGATTCAACATTTTTCTTTTACTAAGCAAACATTTAAGCGTTTTACTTAATTATTCACAATTTATCTATATTATAAGGATTCCGCAAGCAAACGAATTTCTGGATTTTCAATATTGTTTTTACTTTGTATAAGTCGTAATTCGATCTTTCTAGCCGATTGTGCTTTGGTATCCATACACACTGCAAATAATTGTTTATATTAACAATACTGAAATACACAACGTGTCAATATGTAATTTACCTTTAGAATATTCATATGTATTAAGCAACACGCTATACAGAGAATTTATAGTTTTTTCCATGGTGGTTTTCATGTCACTTTGCAAGTATTCGTGAGCGAGAAATAATGCAGCAAAGAGATCTCCGGAACCCGTAAAAGTTGCTGGTATTTTAGGAATGTCTACTTTTATTAATGCGTCATCTGAGAAACAAAAACAAAAATGATAATGCAAAATCTATTATTATTTCGATGTTTATCTTATCTTGCGTCATCAACCTTTCGCGGTGCTCACTATTGCTGTCAGTTTGTCACTAAGCTCAGTCGACGATACAGCTACAGTTTTTGGTCCATTTTGATGTAACTTTTTAATCGCATTTTGCAATTCGCTCATATTAGTAACTTTTACACCTGTAAGCAATCTAAAAGTATAAACAAAAGCAATATATAAATGATCATGAAAAGAATATATTCATTTCTAAAATTGACAATTTATATATTGGGTTATCCCACATGTATATAAATAATGTAATATAAAAAAGCTTTATTTAGCTTAAAGTCGAAAAACTTTTATTGTTACAAAATTGAAAATTTAAGATTAAAATGAAAAAAAGTTGTAAATGATAATAGAAAGTGTATATTTAATTAAAATTAAAAGATCAAATTTTTTGTTTCATTTAAAAATATATTTAAAAAATCATATTACTTATTGGAATAATCCAATAATTGCAATATTGATTAATATATTGAAATATATGTGAAACGAAAATAAATAATATTATACATACTCTAATTCAAACTGGTTTGGAGTTATCACATCTGCCAATGGGACTATCTCCTCTTTATAAATTTCTTTCAATGTTTCTGGGACATACATCTTGCCATTATCGCCCATAACAGGATCGCAAACTAGTAATGAAAGAATATAATAAATGAATAAAATAAAAAAAATTTAGTTGCATGAAAATTATTGTTAATCTAAAATAGGGATTCTCAAACTTTTTTATCAAAAGGACCATATTAACATTTTTGTAATGACTAAGAGGTTGGATAAGTTTTATTTTTTAAGATCATATAAAAATAAAATATCTTCATTTTTAATTCTTTTTTATTTTATCGAAATTTCTTGACAGTATATCTATTTTGTAATTTTTAATGACAAAGTCGCTATCGTTTACACTGTTGCAAAGCTATTTTTCAATACATTTTATGCTCAACATATAGTGAGAATAATAACATTATGAAATATTAGTGAACAGGCCTACAGTCTGGAAAAACTTCATGGGTACCAAATCTGGCCTATCTGGAAAACCCTAATCTGAAAGATAACATACCATATATAATGTTTGGATTTTTGGCTTTTAGAGTTGTTACTAATAATGCCACTCTTTTCAGGAAAGAAGCAGAGCCGATATATCCAGTTAGTAAATGCGTATAATTGTCCAAGTCATTTTGCGCTAGGCCATCGACTAGGTCCTCTAAAAATGTAATTACATTGAGTGCACACTGCATTGCATGAAACTGAAACACATAGCATTATCTATTTCCCAGAAAAGTCTTACCTAAATCTTTATCATTAAGTACTTGACCTTTAAATGCTTTATAGCCAGTATGATTGGACAATTGTACAGAGTTAATCGCATCAACCTCAAAACCTAATAGCTAATGAAAAATTGATCTCTTAATTCACCTTGTGTTTCGTCAAGTATGTAAACGTATTCCATTGTTATATCCATGCAAAAATTTTTTTTGTAATAATATGTAGTATAATATGTAAAAGAATTGAATGAAGTTTGCTTGTTCTAGATTGTTGCAGATTATCAAAAACAAATTGGCATCGGTAAGAATTATATTTATATAAATCATAAAGAATATTTTTTTTCTTTCTCAGAAAGATAATTGACAACTGATGTTTAGGTTGTCTCAGATTTGGATGGCCAAACCGAAGGGGTGAATTCAACACGATAAAACAAGAAACTTTTCTACTCGACACTTTGGTCAAATCTCAAAAGTAGGCAAAGTAGAACAAAAAATCACAAAGATGTCAAAATGACATAAAAATGTCACTATTATGTCACTTTATCACTGCTTTGGCGTTATTTTGATGTCAATATTGATATCATTATAATTTTTGTTCTACCTGGGAGTGTTTCCCTAAAATTTAATAAAAACGAGGTATTACTATTTCTGCCAAATTCAATAACAAAAATAAAAATTATTAAATATTAATTTTTTCAATACTTAAACTATAATTAAAATTACAATGCTTATAATTTTAAATAATTTTAAATAATTTTCCTACATTTAATAGCAATATACCATTTTCATTAATTTTATTTATTTAGGAGAAGCGCTATTTTTTAAATTTGCTAAATAAAAAAAGTTCCTTGTTTTGATATGCTGAATTCACTCCTTCAGTTTGGCCGTGCAATTCTGAGACACCCTGTATAGATCTGTCGTTCCACTCGGAGTCTTATCTTTCTAATGCCTGGATCTTATCTCTAATGTTCTACGTATTTCCTTCCAACGCAGGAAAAAAAATCAATCGCGATATCAAATTATCACGGTTTTACCGCTAAAAATTGGCAAATTGGAGAGAGGGGGAATAATCGGCGACGAGAGGAATTCAATGAGAAACAGTCACGAGGTCTCTACGCGCGGTTTCACCTGCAACGGAAAAGTCGCGCTCTTGTTGCCGACGTATCCTGACACTACGTGGCTCTGGATCGAGAGAATGCGCGGCGTCTTTGCGGAATACATGGCTGATCGGTTAATTCGCGCCACCGCGACACTTTCTTTCACTCCCTTCTCAATATACGCACGAGCCGCACATCCGCAGATCCGCTGCTCACTATCGGGCTGCCTGGTAGCACAGTAGTGCCAGATCCCGCTCCAGCGCGCTGCATCGAATGACTTGAAGTTGACGCTTATGCAATTTGTTTACCGACCAGTGCAGGAATCCGACGACAGCGGACCCCGAATTCTGAGATTTTCCTAAATAAGAGTGCGTTGATTGCACTAGGTTGTACTTTATGCACTGAAAATGAAATAGAATATTTTATATATACATATATATATATATAATAACATATTGGAGAGAGAAAGTCGAAAAGTATAAAGAATTCAGAACAGCCGATGAATTCAGAGATATCTTCCTAAATAGCATTTTCCTCTTTTTTCTCACTTTTCTTCAAAAAACATGTTCCTATTAAAATCATTATGAAATCATTTATATAATATTTATTAAATAATATGTATTATATAATATTTGTGTTTTATTTTGTAAGCGTAAAAAATACAGCAAAAATGAATAGAAAAGCTTTTTCCTTGGAAAATATAATAATGAAATGATAATGAAGGTAACGAAGATATTATATTATATAATTATAAAGATGTGATTAAAAAATAAAAAAAATATTTCTGGCTTAAGCCTAAAGGCCCTTGCACAATGCCAAGCAACAGGCAATAGAAACAGGAATAAGGAATCCAATTGGTCGAAACAATTGAATTATACTTCCCCTCCCGTTGTTCATCTACCGACCCCTTGTGCAAAATGAGTTCCGTCAAGCGAGGGTTAAAAGTTGATGGCGCTGTATGTTTTACTATCAAGTTTGCGCGTCGCGTCTAAACTTTTCTGCGTCTATGACCAGGTGCATGGTGATCGTCTAACCTAAATATGTGCGCCTGGTACACCAGAGATAATTCACAATAACAGTCTATTTTCACAATAATATTATTTTTCCTCTCATCCGCTCGTAACGTAAGTCACACACGATGCTTGTGCCACCGTCGTTCGCGCGTGTCGCGAAACCGACGGGCGCGAACCTATGTTGCGGGGGTCGCGGATGCCCCCGATCGCGACAGTTATTACATAAATAAACGTTTTGCAGATTAGTGACAATGCTGCAGTTCAGCACGATGCTGTGTACAACGACTGCCAGGCTCGCGCCTCGCTCCTCTTGGCGTTTCGCCGCTCTCACCTACAGCTCCAGCACAACGGCTACCAGCGAGCAACCGCAGGTCGCCACATCTGTGAACGTAAAGTCCAATTAACTGCGACCTAATTGTTTCTTTTCTTTGACGAGCTCTATCCCTGAATCTTTCTGTATTTTCATATTCGACTCACATAATCTTTGGTAAAAGAGACTATCAATATCAATTTGTTTTGTAGGAGGACAAAGATGCTAAGGTTTTGAAGATGCAAGATCCTGTTTTGCAGAAGCAGGAAAAATCTAAGGAGACAAACATTCAGACGGAACTTCATACGACAGAGGGAAAGAACAATAGGAAGAAACGAGCGAGTGAGAATGACAGAATATTTTCTATACAGTTTGAAGCCGCCAAGTCTGTAAACGACTTGCTGAACTTGGCAGTATTACCAAGTCTGTCAAAGAATAATGCTCTGAAGCTGATATCGAGCATAACTAATCAAATAAACAGTGGGAAATCACAGACAGTGGACGTCGAGACTGATGACAGATTTCGTCATCTCAGAAAGATAGTTAAGAGCAGTGGTGAGACAAGGAGTCGTGCAGAACTGTCAAATGATCTGTCAAAATACTCTCAATTATCTACACCTGCAATGATTGCAGTGAGTATGATACTTGTATGTTTTTAATATATGTAGATATGTATTTTAGATGAATATCCATGCTTGCAATTTTTGTAGCCACATCTGTAATACGTGTAATAATGATATTTGTGTATTGAATATATATGTATACATTGACACGTATTTTTATATGATAAAGGTGATATCGGCATTGAGAGAAGAAGGAAAGAGAAATACTCCGCTATTAAAGATGTTGTCGTACAACATTGTCAAATATAACATAGCGCTAGATTTGAAACAGTGCGCGTCTTTACTATACAGCATGGCCATACTTAATTTTGCAGACAAGGTACGCACACCATTAATATCAAATATAAAAGAAAGTTCTACCAAGTTTATAAATGAAAATTTATAAATTAACACGTCAAATAGGTCTTGTTGAAAAAAATTACATCTGACTTACTATCATGTGTACCAAAGAGCGACAGCGCTGCTATAAACAAATCCATAATAACGTCGCTAGGATTTCTGCGTTACAAAAATGCGGATATACTCGATGCATTCTGTGATACGTTCTTTAAGAAATCCATGGCCTACACATTTCTGGATTATTCATCAATACTGCAAACGTTTGCAGCTCTACAATATAAATCGCAGAAAGCAAATTTATTTATCAAGGTATATCGAGAGAATTTCATAATGTATTCCAACTTTATTTTAAATGTTTCAAGTTTCTTTTTGACAGTAAGATAATTTTATTTTCCTTATAAATGTATACAGTGATCCTAAAAATGGCCATCCTCTTTTATTTTTTATGAGATATTTTTTAAAAGATAAAAGAATAGCTACTTTTGGTGTATACTTTATACATATTTGTTAATTATTTCTGTTACCAGACATTTACAGAACACGCAAATCCCTTTCAAGCATCTGCGATTGAATGGTTGGATATTGTTTGGGCTTTAGCAGTTTTAGACGCAGTACGACCACGACACATAAAATTCGTGCTGGAGCCAGTATTTATAGAATTATTAAATAGTTTGTATCTATTATTTAATAATATATTTAAGATTTATTGCCAACTTATTATTAATAATATTAATTTTTTGTTATACAGCCTCTAGCCAGCTAAATGTATCAAAGTCATTAAAATTATTAAATATCAACGCTGTTGCACAATTTATACTTAAAGATTATGAAGGTATACATTGGAGAACCTATTTATTCATATATTTTTAACAATTCTCTAGTCATTATTATTGTTTTGTAAATTACAGGACCTCTTTTAAAGAAAGACTTAGAATTTCATAATATATCTATAAGTAGATCAAAGGAAAAACAAATGTACATAAATGCGTTGTTGGAAACACTAACAGAAGTATTACCGTCTCCATCTTATTTTAAAACAAATATTGATACAAAAATGGGCTTTTTATTAGGTAAGTTATTAAATAAATGTTTTAAATAAAAAAATTAATATTAATATAATTTCATAGAATTCAAGTTTAAAATTGTAAAAAAAAGATATGTTAAATGTTGCGAATATTTTGTTTCATTTAATTCATAAATATATACATGAGAATATATATGTATATATCTCTCTCTCTGATTACTGCATTGATATCTAAATAATCTCAGCGAAGTTATTATACTGATATTAATTCATTCTTTTTTTTATAAAGATTTGGAATAAAAAAATTATTGCATTAATCTTGAGAATGAAAGAGTACTTTTATATTTTTAGATGCAGAATATCGTATAAATGATCAATATAGGCTTGTAAAAGTGGAAGATTGGAATGAACAGTCGAATAATGTACAAAGGTATGTCTGCAGATTAAATCGTTAAATAAAAATACCAAAACATAAATGTAAAATTGATTATCATGTAAAATTATTTCAGGATAGCAATAATGGTGCACAATTACCACGATTATTGCATAGGACAGAACGATCTTGTGGGATCGGCATATTTGTACACACAATTATTAAAAGCCAGAGGATATGAAGTTATATCAATTTCTTATGAAAACTTCAGTTTACAGGACAACATAAAAAAACGGGTTGCATACTTGAAGCAATGCATGAACAGCATACAGGAAATGAAATCAGTAAAACAAACATAATATAGTGCAGTATTGGGCTTAGTCCAATAAAATTCAAATAAATATTTAAAAAGAATGTATAGAGATGCTTTCATTGTTCCTTGTATATTCCAAAATTGGAAATTAATTAAATGTTATTGCTTAGTTACTATATTTTATTATTGCATTATCACGTTACAAACTAGTGAAAAAAAAATAAAAACCATCCCTTTAAATGTCTGTAATTTTTTTATCTCGATAGTCACTTTATTTACATTGAATAATATTTTATCATTCATGAATTAACTACTTTATTCTTTATGTTTCACTGCTGCTCTGACAAATCTTCATCACTGTGGTGGCCGCCAGGGTTCAATCTTTGGCCTTGTGGTGCTGTAAGGCATGTAAGCTTGATCAGTGCCACTCATATTTTGTTGATGATCTATCATCCATTTGTACTTTGGTCGCGACGGGTCTTTGTGCGGGGGCAAATCTGTCTTATAATGCAACCAACCGAACCATTCAGCTGGGACTTGTGAGCCATCGTAATTCAATCCAACTTTATCTGCATATATTACCCATCTGTTACGACCTAGAAAGAACATTGAATAAGCACATTTTTTTGTATTTTTTGTCATCACTCTAGTTCAGAATTTATAAAAGCAACTCAGTGTCATATAAACATTCGTTAAATCATAATACTATAAATTTGTATCTACCATATTAGTGTAATAAATAACTCACCTACAAAGTACGCATTATTTTCATAGTATCGATTTCCATATTTGTCTTGTCCGATCAAGGTACCACTCTTCAGTTCGTCCACCCTGTAGAATAAGTTTACGGTACTATTAATTATACGAAGATTAAATTGACGCACCATTAAAGTTTGAAGAACGTGCATGCTCAAGGGTAAATACAGAATGTCGAGTTACACAATGTTAACGAATGGTAGTCAAAAGCCGTAATACTTTGTAACGTTCGCTATATTGCTAATATAATGTGTAACATAGTAACCTGAACACGGTCTTGATGGAACCGATAATACCACCGTGGTCGCGTACCGCACGGAATAACGTCGCGACCTTATCCAACCCCAGCAACTTTGCCATATTTACTTCTGCGAGTAAAGGCCCTCGCAGAATACAAGGAACAAGAATAAGGAATCCAATTGGTCGAAATTCTGATTCCTAATGCTGGATTCACATTATGTACGACGTCCGACCTTAGGGAGCGTTCCCACTATACGCGTCGCGCGCGCGTCATGACGCCGCGTCATGAGTTATCCAATCAAAACGTTTCATTTTATGACGTCATTTCCGACGAGTAAAATGGAAGATTCTTGATTGGTTAAACCATGCGATGCCTTGAGTTTTTCCGTTGGATTCAGTAATTAGAAAATTTTTAACATTAGACAGAAAAAAAGGATATATATTAAAGCAGAGATAATGCGACGGGGATACGAATAATTCGATAAGGTTAGGCGTAATTCAGTGTTTTGTTGCATTAAAAATGTTTGTGTCTATCGTATCTCACCATAGCATCTTTTTCTTAGGGAGTGTCGAGTGCATATCACGATTTTAAGCTGCAAACTAGTCCGCATGATTCTGAATTTCCCCATCGGATCTAATTTAATCCGTGGAATTTCTAATTATAAAAAAGACCGAGTGCTGAAAACAAGAGGCATATAGCACTGAAATTTACGTTGAATTACTTTGACGACTAGTTTGCATGATTCTGGATCGTCAGATTTCATTTAATCATACCTAATGGACTCTCTAATTATCAAAGAGATCAAGTGCTGAAAGTAAAGGATATATAAACATAACAAAGTTAATATTAACGTCGAGTTGGATAACAGAATGGAATATTTGGAAAGAATCGATTACCCAGGATCGTGGGTGAAAGGAAAGTATCAAAAGGTTCAGAAAATGTTGAGAGAATGCGATTCAAAGTGCACTCTGGAGAAGCTTTACGAGAGGAAGACAAAAGCTTTAGAAATTCTAATGGAGATCCTGGAATTGTTTACGCCCTGCAAGGAGACCCATTGCATTATGATTGCGGTAACTCATTTGAATATAGGTATATTGCAAGACGACTTGGAAGATACAGAACTCGCCATAGAAAACTTCAGAAAATGCATTGACTTGTTGGAAGAGAGCAAACTGACACCCGAAGGCATTTTACCAGCTATAAGCGCGAATAACCAATTGGGTCTGATTTATTTTCTACAAGATTTGTGCGAAGAAGCTATGGATTGCTTGAAGCAAGCGGAAGGTCTGTACACCACGTTTACAGAAGACGTCAGGCTTGATCCTGTTCATATGATAACTATTATGGGTATTGAGGAGATAAAAGGAGATTTATGCGCTACGAGCATTCTCGAGAAGCTTCACATATTGACTCTGCATCGTTTAGCAAGGCTCTACCACCATGACTTAAATGACAACTGTAACTATGCTCTGTATTGCCACAGAAAGCTGAGCAAGCAGCTGAGTCAAAATGAGATAACACAAGATCTGGATCATGTCGGTTGGGTCGTAAGTGCCTGTACAATATCTTCCTGCTCTTTAAAACAAGAGAAATTTTCACAAGCGAGGCATCATCTGGCTGCAGCGTCCTATATGCTGGAGAAATATCTGGAGATCCTGAAGGCGAAAGGTACGAGGGAAACAAGCAAGAACATTACTGCAAAATATGAAAATTACGATTGGAGATCAGCGGATGTCGCCAAATGCTGGGCGGATTATGGTATTGCTCTTCTGAAATTGTCCAAGGAGAGATTATTGAAGAAGGCCAAGCAGGAGGATCAGGACTCGGAGCCTGATCAAATTCCCGAAATCATGGAGGATCTAAAATTTGTAGACCTGGAACCAGAATTAGAACCGATTACCAATGAAATTACAGACGCGTACTTGTTAGACTTTAACGATGCCAGACCGGTGTTTATGAACGTTCAGAAATGGTTAGATAAGGCGAAGGAATACTTTACTTTCGAGAATCACACATTAGATTATGTCAAAATCGTTCGAGACCTCTCTAAAGCGTACCAGTGCTTTGCGTTCTTCGAAGATAACAAAGACCGGCAAGCAAGGATGCATCAACATCGGATAGACATTCTAGAAGAAGTGGTTGAGAGATTATGTCCGCGGTTTAACCGAATTATCTGTAGAAAAATCTGGCTCGAGCTGGCAAAAACGTATTCGGAGATTTTGGATTTGAAGATCAATCGTTTACGAGCATCCGATGAAAACCCGGCAGCACAGGTGGTAGTGGAGATTGAGCGCCTGGCGAGAAGTAGTATAGAGCATTGTCAATCATACTTGAATTCTCTGCAAATGAGGAAGTCCGAAAGCGGAGTCGAATCTTTCTCAGAGGATTCGCTGTATCCGGCGTTAGTTATTTATTTCCATGTAGGAAGATTGTACAATAAGATCAAAACTTCTGACATACAGCAAGAAATAGAGAACAAGCAGAATAGCGTCGAGGCTTACAACTTCATCGTTAATTACTACAACAAGCATCCTGATAAACAAGAGGAGTTAGACAAATACGAATTTATAAAAACATCCAGAAAAGTCGTTCCATTGCTGCTGCTTCTAATAGATCTGGCGTTTGCGACTGAATCATCATACTTTTCTTTTAGAACTAATCAATTATTCCGTTATCTAGAGGAATAATTGTGATTGTCCAAAAACCTTGAGTTGGTTTAGCCTCGCTCCAGTCGAAAACGCCATTAGATTGAAGCAGCAACATATAAATGAGCAATATGCTATTTTTTTTCTTTTTTTACTTTGTATTTCTCTGAAAATGTAAAATTATATCTTAGTATATTTTCTTCTGTACAGCAGATGATTTTTAAGTTAAGAATAAAGAGTACAAAAATCTATATCTGCAATACATGTATTTATATATCGCGTGTATTTCAAATAACTACTCTTCCGTTCATTTGCAATCAGCTCATTTCCTCGTATATATTTTAATGCACATGATATTACCATATATTAAAAATATAAGATGAAAAATTTATTACTTTGTTGTCTTTATAGTCCAATCTTCCTATTTTTTGTTAAAATACGAAAAATGAATATTCTGTCTTAATAAAATAGTGTTAAAAAAGATTT
>VBVQ01003608.1:0-17987 GCA_011636635.1 Tetramorium simillimum
CCTCCGCCCTCCATCCGCCACGCCGCCCATCTCCGCATGCCACCCCCTTCGTCACCCCTCGCTATCCGAGCATTTCCTCCGACACCAACATCGGCGCGATGTCCTTTCGGTATAGCCAATTTCGTCGTTACGGTGACCACAACTTTTGCGGCTAATGGAAAAGTCGATACCCGATTGCTCGGCACCGACCATTAAGACGCAAACGGCCAATCGTACGTTAAGATTCGCCTGGCTGCCTTACGATCACCGATCAATCGTGAGATTGCCACTCTCTTGGTAATTTGCGTGACGTTTATACGTTTTCGTAATTTGATCATATATGCGTATGATTCTAAATTATAGAATCAATACTTGAAACGTTAATAACACTGATCTCATAAATGATTTTCTAACATTATTTGCATCACAAAGAATTTATCTTTTTGCTTAATGTTTAGATATCTTTCTATAATATCTATTACTTTTCAAATTTTTTCAGCAATCAATCAATTATTTACTTCTTTAATGAATCATACATAAACGTTTCTACTCTCATATAACAGAACGTGTAGTGATATATCAGAGTAATTGTAAATCATTTATATTATTAATAATTATTATATCATTATAAAATGCTGTGTTATAAGTTACGCGGACGCCTGTAATTAAAATCAACATTTCGATAGATACGCATACGTACAGGATTATTGAATACAGTTAAAGATTTCATTTTTCGGGTAATTATCGAGATCAAATTTAATTAACTTGGTGTGTCGTGACGCCGGTGTTACGACAAACAAAATTTCTATATTTCTCTTCTCTCCAATTTCTCCCGTACGTGAACATTCGAACGGCTGAACAAATGTTTCGTAGCCACACATCAATGTCGACAGGTGAACCACGGCACTAATTATCATCTCTTTTTTTTTCTTTCCTTTTCAATCGAAATCTGTCACAGCGGATGCTATGCGTGACGATGCAGTCACGCGTGCGACGCACTTTTCGTTTTATATCAACACACTGCATCCCGCATTGAATTATAACCGGAACCTTTTAAAATGATGTACTTCCTGGATTTAACAAGCTGCTACACACACGAGCGTATAAGTGTGTATGTGTATTTTCATCGAAAACTTTATTAATTATTAATTCAATAAAAAAAAGAGAAATTATGCAATGTTAATACAAATATTATTTTCTTTAGTTTAACCAGTTACATTTAACAAAAGAATTATAAGAACTCTAGACAAAAGAGCTACAAGAGACGAGAAATTCGAATTTTGTTTCAATTCTACTTCATAAAATATTTTTATTCATTAAATCACTAAACATTTGCTAATTCACTATACATATATCTTGAACAATAAAATTTTAGTATTTAAGTTAGTATTTAAAATAAATCGATGTGAAATAATTAATTTTTTACTTGCTGTATTAGATTTATTTATAAAATATCTAACATTTTTCATCGTTTTACCGGCCAAAAAGTAACTTTACGGCCAGTACATCACAAGTTAATAATGATGGCAATACACCGCCTCTAAAGAAACGTGCGGTCTGCTTCGCCGTCAAAATTATTCTCGCAAAACCGAAAAGCAAAGCGCCTATCCAACAATACGCGACGACGGGTTCGCATAGACGAGCACTCATCGTAACGTGGCCTCATAAAGACGCTATACATCGGCAATCGCTGGATGAGTGGCTTCTTCCGGTCGCCCACCAGCGTTCCATGGCGTGTGTATATTAGCCGGCGGTGTTGCGACCGTCAGTTTAGACGATGATTTAGTGGAGGCATTGATTGGGTCGATCAGAGGCCATATCATCTCATTTAAAGCCTTCCATCATCGGTGTCACTATTTATAGAGCGACCTATCGCGCGTTCGTCCGCCTCGGCGATGATGATCGAATCAATTTTCGTCCGCGTTCCTTTCGCGAGATATCCCGCGCGCGTCTACGTCGCGCGCATGTGTCTACATCCGTGTAAATGCCGGCCGCAACAACGATTGAAAGATTGCACGGAAGTCTTCGTCGCGAGACCTCCGTTCTTTCAATATCGCCTACGCCATTCATGCGCCCGAGTCCCCCGTCATTAATCGACGCAGACGATCGAAACAAACATGTTGTTTAGCGATGTAGAATCGTATGCTCACGTCTTTCGAGTAGAATTAATTTTAGACGAAATAATGAGAGAGGTCAAAAACTGTCTGGCCGTTCATTTAGCATAGAGCAAGACGGGACTGGACGTGTGCGGAGTACCTCTGTAACAAACACGTCTGCATCGCCAATAAAAATAACAATTCGATGCGAAAAACGGCAAATTACATTTTTTTCTCCCTCCTCTCTTTGCGATTTAAAGAGCGGCGCTGTTACGCGAGCACGCGAAAAGGATGCGCGTTAGATATTTTAAAATAAATCGAATAAAAAGGCATAGTATAAAATTTATAAAAATGTATGTAATAATAGTTCTTCTGTGGATAAAGATCCGTTCCCCGTGTCTGTCTCATTCCTCTTTATAAAAGAAGACCATGTATCCTGAAACGTCAGAATTCACAAAAACGGGAGCTGTTGCGGGAATGACGCGTATTCTGTGTCCGCGATTTCCGAGTTACGTAAAATTCATACGAAGAAGAGACCAGCGGCAGATGATATGATTTGTTGCGCGAGAAACGCAGTGTAAAAGACCGCTACGCATGTAATTACGAAAAACATAAATTCTTACCGTACGCTTCGTATCATAATTAAAACGAATGTTTGAAATGTAACACTGCGGTATCATTGAATTATCCATCCTCTGCTGTATCCAAGGGCTCTTATGCTAATTTAATTCTTCTCTGGAAACCAGATTCGGGAAACATTCGGGAAAAGCGTGCTTGTTAATAATACGCACGATGAAGCAATTATGTATTTTCCATATGACTGAAAGAACATTTTTACATGTTTAGGAGCGCCGAGCACATCTTTTTATATGAAAAATGCGTAAACGAATGATAAGAAAAAACTAAATTATTAGAATGGCAAATGTATTATTATAATTAGTTATCTCTTCTCTTGGATAAAAAAATTACATAATAAATGTACATGTAAAACATTTACACAATTAAAAATAATAAGAATAAATTGACAAATAAATAATATTTATGTGTGTGTGCAATTATAATAAACATTTACGTTAATACGTCAAGTTAAATACAAAATACTCGGATACAAAATATCAATCGATCTTGAGAACAAATAACCCTCTCTACCAATTAATTAGTATTTTGTGAGCTATCGATGACGAAACCCCACGGAATCGAGGAGAAAAAGTTCAAACGATTGATGCGGGGCGATGTGGTCGAGCGTGGAGAAAGAAAGAATATCACAGAAAGAGAGAGAGAGAGAGAGAGAGAGAGAGAGAGGGCGAACAATTTAATTAATATAATAACAAAGCAGTCGAAAAGCTATCGGTATTGGGGACGCAATATTTTTCGAACGGTCATACAGGGCGAGAGAGAAGGCGAGGGAGAACCTAAATTGCCTCTTTCCTTCTATCCCTCGCCACCTTTCTCCTCCACTTTAACGGCATCTCTCGCCAGCTTCGATGTTTTTGAATTAGCGTGGCAATGATTTTTTCATGGCGAGACAAAGCGTTCCTCGGCCGTCGGTCCACACTTTAATCAATATACGCGTCTCTGATGCGCGCACCGCGAAAGCTTCCCCTATTGTTGCCCCCTTGGCTCTTTGGGTCTCGATAAAAATTAATATTAGAACCCGTGTTTCTTCGCACAGAAAATATGCCGCGCACCCTTCGTGTAATGGAAGGCATTGTTTCTATATTGGCTCTCACATATCAGTCTCGGATCAACCGGCATGTAATATCGTCCATTGATGGTCGCTGAAGAATTATTCGAATCAGTTCTTTGATGTTGATTTAGCTGATTTTTCACGTGCGAATAGTCGCGTAATATTTGCTGTGTTGTTTAACTTATATGTAAGTTGCGGAATATATCCGCATCGTGATAGTAGCACCATTTCATTGTGATTGTATTTATCGTATGGTGAAAATACATTGTAAAAATAAATTTGCGGCATTAATTACCGAAATAGAATTCACCGAAAAAATACAAATGAATGAGTAAAATCATTATAAGAAGCAAGTTAATTAGGGAAAATAGAAAACGATCGATCAGAAGAGAACTCATTATCCATGAATATTATCGCATTTATATATAGTAGAGATGAAAATGATTCTCCCGAAAAGACGAGAGATTATCGCGGAGACATTCATTCGATAAAGCAGACATCTCTTCACCGATACGCCGTTTATTCTTGTCGCTCGTGAAAAGCGCAATCGCGATTTCGATTAATCTCCGAACCGGTTGTAAGGGCCGACGCGAGATTGTCTTCCCTTGTAAGGGGGAGGCGGTAGGGACTCGATATTCCGGCCTCGTCGCTCAGGTTTCCCGGCGCGGAATTATTTCCGAGGGGTAGCGGCGAGAATTAAGGCTTCTTGCGGCATAAAAAATCTGTGTAATCAATTATCGAACCTTTTACCCCATATTTCACGGCCAATGAGTCGCCACCCCCGCCGGCGCCTTTAAGCAGGCGAGAGACTTACCGACCCTCTCCCTCGGCACTTTTTAGCTGCGATCCTTGGTCCTTCCTTCTCGCGGTCTCACCCTTATCTTCTCCCTGCTCCTCCGTTTTGGCTCGTCGGTAAGGAGAGGAATAGCCGAGTCTTTGTTAGAGATATCAAATATTTATTTTCTTAAATAACGCAAGAAGCCCCGGTAGGGTGGATCGCCAGCATTTTTTGCCTTAATAAATTATCAGCGATTATTGGCCGCGTTTGCCTAAGCAAGGCGATTTCTTTTTTTTTACTATCTCTCTGCGAGAGATTTTGTATTCTCTTGGTGATGCTTTGCGGTTAAGTCGTAATTGATTTAACTGTCTGATTGTGAGACAAATACATTGGAATACATTGGATACAATTTAACGATTCGCAAAATGATACAATAGAAAAAATTTCAATCGATATTTGTAATATGTACGTATTATACATGTATACGTATAATACGTCCTGGTTAAAACAAAGTACATTAGATGCTTTTGAAAAAATAGGGAAATATTTCATACAGAACAGCATTTTTTGAATTTGCTAAAAACGCAAAGAATTAATTTTACGGACGAGTACACTATTTTTTAATTATCATACGGCAACACTCGTGGAAAATGACTGTACAAACGGAATGTAGATATTTTTGAAGCCATTTGGAGAAATTTTCAAATCCATCAGTTAACATCTCATCCACTAATTATTTACACGGCATACGTTGCTTGGCCGCTTGAGAAAGCCTCATCGAAGTGCAAAGGGGTACACGCTGAAGGTAAAGGGTAACGAGAATGAGGAAAGGTACGCCCTTTGACACGGTATTGATGTAATATTAATGTAAACGGGCGAAACTCAAACGCGTCACGATATATATGCCGACGCGAGTAAAATAAACAACAAAGATATTTAAGCACAAAGGTGTAGTAGAACGCGGCAGTAAAGCATCTAATTTATTTTTTGATTAAATCAACATTAAAGAATAAAGAAAACAAATCCATATTATAATTTCCAGTTGAAAAAGAGAATAATCAATAACTTTAGTCTTTACAACATTTATTCTTAAGAAAAAACAGCACAGAAAAAACATTAATTTCAAACCAACAATATTACTCTCATATATAAGCAAAAATATAAAATCTTTAAAGATTTTGATAATATTAAACGGAAACAAAATTTTTTTACGTGAGCAAGTTATTATCTGTTTAAGATTATCAAAATCTTTAAAGAAGATTTTATATTTTTGCTTACATATGAGAATAATATTGTTGATTTGAAATTAATGTTTTTTCCGTGTGGATATCAAGATTTGAGAGCGCAATTGTATCTCGAAATAGCGGATCAAAATTGACTCACCGTCAAAGTCGAGAGGACCGTGCTTCTTTCTTCGTTCGCACCGACTTGATCCCCCAGGTATTTTGACGGCTTTCCGTTCGACGATGCAAAGTAAGCAGGGAAACGAGCGTTATGATCCCAACTGAGGAGAGAGCAGCAGCAGCAGCGGCGCGCGTGCACAACACGTGTGCGCACACGCGTGCGGTCTGGGAAAATGAGCGTCGAAGTGCCAGACGAAAACCGTGAAAAAAACTCAGTGCTGCGTACATAGAACGCCCTGTGTTTCGCCGCGAGCGGATTTTCCGACCCGTGGGGGTTGGACGAGGGTAGCGAGAGGGGTCTCGGCCGCGCGAGACGACAACGTAGACGATGTCGACGACGACGACGACGACGACGACGGCGACAGCGACGACGATAGTGAGGACGATAGAGGGTCTAAAAGGCACTTCTAATGGCATTGTGCGCGTTCAAACAAACACGTGGAATGCTTAGTTGTTTTTAAAATTGTGGGGAAGTCGCCGCCCCAGCTTACGCGTTTTTACCCATTTTCCACTTCTTGTCGCTCCCCCTGTTTTTCGGCTAGATGCACACCATATGCGGAAAATATCAACGTCTCATTAATGTTAGATCGTGTGATATACGTTAGAGTAGCAGTTAATCAAATCGATCGAATGCATCAATTACAAACTTCAAAATTTGACGATGTATTTATAATTTTAATAGATATGAAAACAAAATGTAATTCATTTCAAACGAATCTAAAAATTCTTTAAAAATACTGAAAGAATGATTAACAGTAAAATAAAATTTTCTACTTTATTAAAATGTTGATGATTGAAAAGCCATCGATAAATACAAAAATCGCAGCGTTTATGTCTCGTCCTTTGCGTCGATTTCTGTACACAAAGCACCAGCCATTCACAGTCTTTTCATTAATGCCTGAATGAATAAATGCCACTGTGCCCCTCCCCTGAATTCTTAATGCAGCAAGCTCGCTGAAAGTACTCCCGGGCCTTCAAAATATCTTTAAGAAGTTTAAAGTCTTCCCTCGATAGCATGTAAATATTGCATGTAAAGCGCGACATCAAAGAGATTCTTCTACGATATAATGCTTTAAATTTCGGCACAAGGAGAGATTAAACAACAACGTGAGGAGATAAACAATCTTAAAATGTCTATCGAGAAAATGTGTTTGTCTTCTATGTTTAAGGATTAATCCTCTATTCTAAATATAGAGAATTATATCGATGCGATTAAAAGCATTTATTGCAATTTTGAGAAGAGAGAAAATATTTAAAATATATCAGAAAAATTTAATACACACTTTACCAAGTTATTTAAAGCTAAAAATAGATAAAGATTAAATCAAAGAAGAAAACCTCCTAATAAATTTGCTAAAAATAAAATTGTTTTAAAATTTATACTGTATCTACATTAATTAAAAATTATGTAATATCTTCGGAAGAAATCGAGCAAATCTGTTGCATAGTTTTTCTACCATCTGCACGGTCACTCATCACGCATAATCAGTTTGAGTATCTGGGTAACGTTCAAGTATATCGCAGTAGAGAGAAGGTAACCGGAGGACGGCGAAGAGAGGACATCGTTCATCCAGCAAGAACTGGGTTCGACGCTCGCCAAAGAGACCGCAGAATCTGTACTAGCCTCTCTACCAGGACGTTCCAGAAAACTTTGTTACATTTTTGGTCGAGTCCGCATACGCGATACGCGTTGGACGAGTAAGTGGATCAAAGGGACACAGGAGAATTCCAGGATGACAGAAAGGAGGAGAGAGAAGGAGAGATACATTGAAAATTGGCGGACTCTCCTATTGCTCTATCTTTGAGTGCTTCGTCGAGCTTTCTTTCAATGTCGCGGCGAAAAAACCTTTTCAAAGTTCTTCAGGATGCCAGGAACAAAGGGAATATGGAACGAATGTAGCTAGCAATATACGGAGAGAAAAGTAGATCGGAATTGGTGGAGAAGAATTTAAGTTAGATACAGATAATTAATTGCTTGATATTTAAAGAAAATTGTATTTAAAAAAAATATGTAATAGTAGTAGACAAAAAATTCATAATGCCATCTTTTCTAATGTGTTCTAATAAATTTACTCTCTCTATTCAGAGTCAAAATGTTTCGTAATAAAAAAAAATGGATTTTATATCAAAGACTAAGTGTAAAGAGATGTACGTTATGCAAAAAAATTTCGATTTCTTATCGCGTTCAAATCCAAATTTTAAATATTATCAAATGCCGAAACTTTCTTCTGTCATTGCAAGAAATTTCTAAAGTATTCTAAAAAAAGAAATAATTAGAATTTCATAGAAAACGACCAGAGTTTGTGGTAACAGAACATCAAAGTCATGTGCATGACAACGCGACGATGATATGCATGTGTATATTTTTTATGGAAAAACGAATTCTATGTTACGTCTAGTAAGAGAGAGAAGACAACAGAAAATGAGAGAGAGAGAAAAAAAGAGAGAGAGAGAGCGCAAGAATGAACAGAGAGAAAGAGAAAGATAGAGAAAAGGAGGCCCCAACGTGAGTCGTTCGCGCTAAAACCACGTTTAAAACAAAGGGTGCCGCCGGCGAATTAAGAACGATATTTTAACGCTCGACTTAATTGCATTAAATTGCAAGTGAGAAAGAGAGTTAACAGCGAAGAGAGCTATGAAGAAAAAATGTATGAACGTGCAAAGCCAAAAGGGACGAGAAGAGTGGCGAGAGTTTCTGAAGAAAGTGACTCTTCTAATTTTCGTGATTGGATATAAGCGATTATACGCGAGATACATCGTATATTCGGCGTATTTCCCAGTTCTTCATAGTCTGAGCATACGAGAAAAAGAGGGATAGAATTTTTGAATGGTCAATTAAACTAAGGTGAAATATTACAGAAAAGATAACTTTTCTTTCGGTATAAGTTCGAATATATTTTTAGGAAAAGATTTAATATTCTTGTCAAAATTATAACATGGAAAAAAATGAATGGCATGAATAAGATTATTTAACGCTAATAATATAGTAACGTTATGTAATATAGTTCTGTAACTAAATAGTAGATAACAATTTCAAGAAATATGAGATATTATGGTAATAATAACGCAACATAAATAATACACACATAACAATATAACAAATTAAATCAGTACATCAGTGCGTATATATGTCTATAACTTATACATATTAACTATTTTGAAAATTATCCATAATTCTCCAATAATATACTATTTTGAAAATTATCCATAATTTCACACATAGTTTCGTTATATGTTCGCGATAACTTAAGAAAATTCAGTCAAAATATCTATGTAAATTTATGAATTATACAATAAAGAATTAGATATAATATAATAATTATACGAAAACTCGTGTTACAAATAAATGTTTAACAAGACTGTCTTTTTGTAAAATACATCGTACTTTACTCGGTAACACTCGCCTTAAAAATTCTTACTTTGATTACCAGAAAGCATAAGAAATCAGATCAGACATGTGCGTATTTATATATTTGGTTTGTCTAACAGATATCGGAAAGTAAATTCTAAGTTTTGCGAGTTACATCATCGGTTTTACAAACTAAACTCTCACCTGAAGTTGAATCTTGAGTTTCGCGAACTTTATCCTCGGCGGAAACCAAATTCTCAATTTTGCAGATTAGATTCTTAGCGGAATCTGAGCTCTTAGTCTCACAAACAACCATATTCGCCGAACCGTTCGATGCCTTGCGATGTATTTTTTGATGACTTTCTAGTCTGAGAATACTTCTAAAATACTTGCCGCAATTCGCGCAGTAAAACCTACGCTTCTCATGGCTCTTGCGGTGCTTGTTGAGCAGATCCCTGCGCGTGAACGTCTTGTTGCAGAGCGTGCAAGAGTACTTGTCGGGGTTCACGTGCAGAATGTTGTGCCTCGTCAGGTTGTCCAGCCTCGTATATTCCTTGGTACAAATGTCACAGGTGAACTTGGTTCTCTCGGAGTGACGTCTCTGATGGTACTTCAAATATCTCTTCTCGGCGAACGTCTTTTTGCAGGCACAGCAGGCGATCTGATCGGTTTCGTTCCTTTTCGCATCCATATGACTTGTCAATTCTTCACGCGTCGCGAATCCCTCCTTGCAAAAGTGGCAGACGAATTTCTTCGGTTGTTTGTTCCTCTGTATATTCTGCAGAAAGTTTGGATCGGTCATGATTTTGTAGAGGAAGGAGCCTTTCAGTTTGTCCTCTGGCTTGGCGGAGATATTTGACGCGGTGTCGTCAACACGATTGGAATCCTTTGTTGATAGATTCATAACCTCCATGTTATTGTTGTTGTTAATCAGCGACGGTGATATACTGGTGGATGAAGATAAAATCATCTCCTTGTTTGGAATAATAAACGTCGCAATTGGAACAAGAATCTCTGAAGATGACGCATATGCCTGTTAAATAAGTTAAAATCGTCTTAATACTGAAAGAATTGAAAAATTAAATATTGTTTAAAATCACGTGCCAAATTTTTATATTTGCATATATACGTATGAAATTTCTTAAATAATTTAATCACGCAAATACACTATTCTGACATGTTACTAAAAAAATTCTATCAATTAAATAAAAATTAATTCTACAGTGTATTATAAAATAGACAATATCACATAATTATCTACCTGGCATGAACCTTGATTACTCATTGCCTGTATAGAATCATAATCTTTTCCAAAATTCGTATCTCTCTCTTCTGAAGAGCTTCTTGATGCAGACGCATTTTTAATACTGCTTTGATGTAGTCTCTGTCTTGGAACTGTTTTAATTCTCATATTTCTACTGTACAAATGGTAAATAATGATAAAATTAATTTTATATTAAATATTAATTTTCAATAAATTAGAGAGTATTAGATTTCAAGTTATATAAAATTATAAAATATATATTGCACACAATTGATAGTAACTTAAGATTATATTTTAATATGAAAAATATACATTTATATTACAATATCTAATAAATTTAAATAAATTTAGTAAAAAAATAAACTTCTATATTAAACCTGAGAATATGCAATGTTTCTGTAAGATAAACTTATACTTACATTCAAAAAGCAAAGATTCAGAACACAGCTTCTCGTTATTAAAAATGCGTTAACACATTAATTACTTCACTGATTCGTGTAACCTTCGCAGCACGACATACTGTACGAAGTCGACGAAGTACCGATCGCAACTGACAAGATTTATCGTGTCTAACGAATTGGCCGCGGCTCGATTGTCCTCGGAACGACTTTGACAACAAAAGCCCAAACGGAGTCGCGGAAATGAGAATCCGAGTTGCCAAACAGAGGTAAGTATAGTCTCGTATTCGCAGAAATGGATTAATACGGAGGCTACATTCCTCAGTATTGTAAATTCTTTCGTATACGGACATAGGTATTTAGGTATTTAGGTTCAAGTAAATATAATATTTTAAAATCTCTCGATGATATCTCTCTGATATTAATGCTTATGTTTTTAGCAATATGTAATGTGCATAGAAATCTTGCATAATACAGAATTATAAAAATACTTGCGATAACA
This sequence comes from Tetramorium simillimum, assembly GCA_011636635.1. Classification (NCBI taxonomy): domain Eukaryota; kingdom Metazoa; phylum Arthropoda; class Insecta; order Hymenoptera; family Formicidae; genus Tetramorium; species Tetramorium simillimum. The sequence continues at coordinate 11,457 of VBVQ01003608.1, forward strand.
AATTAATTAATTTTCAAATAATTTTATATTAAAATTAGTAAAATATGTGTCAAATGTTTTCATAAATTTTTTACATTTGCACTCTCAATGAGAGATTTACAGATAAAGTAAGATTAAATGATTATCCCATAAAATACAATAAGCATTATTAAATTAAATATTATGTTGCGTTAATTATTCAATATAATGAAAACAAGAGCAACGCGAGTGCCGGGATTTACGTATCGATTCTCCATTTACCGGGTTGACCATCTCAACTACATGGCCGGGAGAATGGTGGAATGAATATTTCTCCTCTCATTGTCAGATATATTTTTATAATCCATTTTATTCGCTCTACAGACAGAGAATATTGCCGCCGCGCCGAACAGAGTAAATCGACACGATGCTAAAAAAGATGTCGCGACGTCGGAATAAAAGAGAGCGCGTGGGTAAAAAGGAAAATGCGAAGGGGTCAAGCATATAATTGGCAAAAAAAAATGTTCCCGCTGTTTGGTACGATATCCCCGTAGCGATCCTTGCGCAGTCCCGGTCGTTAATACGACATAAGGAGGAGCCAGGGTTAAGCGAGGGTGAAGCGAGGATTTTTAATTGTAGTTTGCCCGATATAACCCCGCCCCGGCCCGTCGGTATTGTCATACCGGGACGGCGCTTTTCTTTATTTCCCCAGTGGCTGGATGAGGTTATACATTTTTTTTAAACTACGGCAATGCCTCCGTCTTCTTATTAGCAAAGCTAATTGGAAATACAAATGGTTATTCACGGTAAGAAGGAGAAGGCTGACTGCCGAAGAGTGACTGCGCGGCCGTGGCCGGGGGTTTGCAGATAGAAAGAGAGGGATCCGGGCGATGGGGGAGGTGGCGGTACACTTCTGCGTATTAAGGTTGTATTTGCTCCGGATAATTAGGACTTTTTCCCGGCCAATTCGGATGAATAATTGATTTTGCTGTTCCCCGCGCCGCGCTGTCCGGACGCGCCTGTCGCTCTTGGACCTCTTCGAATGACAATCACCCGGAGAAAAATACGGATCTTCGCGATGAAATATTCAATACCTCGACGCAATATTATGCGTCGAGAAGAAAAAACGTAGGGTGATGGAATATTTCAGAATACTATGTATCATAACGGCGGTATCGAGTATTAATAATTTTTGTAGATCGATAAGTCAGCTAATGTATTATTTTAACAAATTTCAAGCAAATTTTATATTTCAAAATTAATTTATACAAAGTTTGAGAATTTGCGAAAAATGATAATTCACTTTTTAGGAATGTTATTTTTCATTGGGAAAACTGACCGTAAAGAATCTACAAATGGTTTGATGGAGCAAAAATATAATCCTGCAAACATCTTTGAATCTTTATTTATTCCTTGATGTAGGATGGAATTTAATAAGCATTAAATTTTGTTCACAAATGATATCCTCGCGACTTTTGACGAATCGTGGTAAGAAGAGGGTGATTGACCAACTATGAGCGACGAAATGCGATAACGAGTATTTTTCACCCCACTTCGGCTCAATGGAAAGTTCCCCGCAATTTTGTCGACAACGTCGAACCTCTCTCGAGACATTTTGACATCCAGTACATCACGCCCATTTCCTTCATCTAGTTATATTACGTATACAATATCTGTGTATCGAAGCTGGTTGATCCTGGCAAGTTCCCTTCCTCGGCGCCAGGCCATACATCATACTACCTTCTTTATTAAACTCATATTTTTCAAAAAGTCTCACCTTCGCTATCTGGAGCGCCTCCTCTCGCTCGCAACTCGGAAATCAGCCCTGGGAGAACGAAAAATTCATTTGGCACTCAAGGATAAGATGGATATGAAAATTTTTAAGATGATGCTAAAGGTGATTTACGTTCGCGCCGCGGATATCACTCAACTAGCTTTTTATCGTAAGTGACATATTCCCCATAGGCAAATGCCTGTATTCGATTGATATTAATTATGCTCATGTGTTGATGCAATTAATAAAAATTAATTAAAATTAAAATTGCAAAACTTGTAAAATTAACATATTCCATTTGATTTTTATATTGAATAAAGTTGATAAATTTTTTACGGTGGAGTGAGAAAAGTATACATATATACTTGGGGATTGACGGAAGGAATGGCGGAGATCCTTTAACGAGTCACGCTTCCAGAGGATATATCGTGCGACGAGTTCGTTGTCTCTTCGTAGTGCCGGAAAGTTAGGCCACTTTCCTTCGACGCGCGGAGGAGAGATTGGCCGTTTGGCGAGCATAAAGAAGAAAGCCACCCCCTTTAGTTTGCCTTCCAGCGCACCCTTCGCCACCTCGCCGTCGCTCGCCCCTCACGGCCCAAAACCGCGAACGGTTATAAAGCATTCTTCCAGTTTATTAGACGGAGACTCGCGGGCCTCTCTTTATATTAAGCATGTGCATTATTAATGCGCCGGTATAACCGTAAAATGCTGATGAAAAAAAGTTGCCGAGCCCCGCGGGTGTTTCTTCCGCGGCAAAAGACGAAAGAAGGAACGGGCTCTTCCGAGATTGTTAACACAGCTTGACTGACTGACTGACTCTCCGACTCGTTGGATATTACGTGCGAGATTCAAGCATGAGAATGGATTGATTCTTCATCGAAAGAGATGTGTAATGCAACTGTAATGCAATTGTAAACAATTTTAGGAATAACAAATCGTATTATGAATAAATACTCTGATAATGTTAGATAGACTAATGGCCGGTTTTTCCAACTTCTTGGTAAACTAACTAATAGTTAAATCATATGTCCGAACTTGTCTCATTTGAAGATAAAACAAAGACAGACGTATGATTTAACTATTAGCTTACCAAAAAGTTGGAAAAACCGACTCTTAAACACTGTAAACTCCCATACTCAATATTCGGTTAATTTGACTAAAACAATGAGATAAAATTAGCGATATATCGAGTAAACTTTACTCAATATGTCGTTAATTTACCTAATTTAACTTCCATGTTAGTCAAAATTTTATCTTCCTTTTAGTTAAAATTAATGAAATATTGAGCAGGAGCAGTAGCGACTTAGGAATATTTAAAAGTGACTGAAATTGAGTATAATTTGAGACTACGAGTTTCACAGTGAAGAGTCTGCTGTTTTAAGATGCAAATAAAAACTATATCCAACAATGTGTTCAACTCTGATAAGCAATCGGAGATGGCATCGCGTTCGATCGGCTGGTATATTTTTTTGCTTCGGAGAGCTAGAGTTTGTCTCACGCGATAAGACGGCGCGGCAATCTGGCGCAGCGCAGGAGTTACACGCACCAGGGATTTCCATGGAAATCGATGACACCCTCGACAACGTAACTTCGGACGGGAGAGAATCGCCGAATAGGATGCCCGTAACTTATCCAGATAAGGGGTTGTAAAACGATGCTGTAGCTATCTGCCAATACGGTCTGCTCCCCCTTCTCGCGGGAGGGGGGGAGCCTGCATCCAGGTTGCGGGTAGATATAGGGAGCAATTTCCCAGAAATTGATGCCATTTGAATATCGCCCGCGACACGACACACGCTTTCAAGGCGGTGCCGTTCGTAAAGGCGTTTACACGATTGTCGGAGATCTCTATCCGTTCCGTGCGCGCTTCCTCGACAAATACTGCCGAGACACATTGGTATTATATGTTTCGTGGATCGTATTTCCATTGCGGACTGCGCCCGCGGTACTTCATGAGGAGATGGAGCGACTAACGTAAACCGGCGTCTGTTTCTCGACATTTGTTTCCTCGCCGCGATTGCAAGACAACTCGGGGGAATAAGATTAAAGTAGCCATGTCCTTCTGCAATCGACGTCGGCCGTTATTTCTGTCGATTTCATGAATTATTTAATTATTCATTCAACCGTTGTAACGTAATTAGGCTTTATGGCACGAATTAAATATTTTGTATTTACAGAGAAACATTTTTATATACATTGTTGTTTACAGATTCGCGAAATATTGAGAGCAAATGTCAATAGCAATCGAATCTGTAAATCTCTCCTTCTGCGAATAATTATTTCGCCCGCAAGTTTCGTCGCCAACGTATTAGCGGATCATTATCCGCCAAAATACTTCCGAATGACTTTAGCCAAGATGCACTTTTATCTCACGCGTGCGATTACCCTCGGCGACTTCCGAATACGTGCCGGGGTTACGTCACGTCAGTGTTACCAAAGTCTTGTTTATCAAGTGCGTTGCTACAGTCGAAGTATATACACAGACGCACACACCCTTCTCGGTGCCCGTCAATGGTGCTTCTTAGCTTATGCATAAAGCCCCTTTCGCCCATCACCCTCACGCCCCGCCGGTCCCGTTCTATTCGCATCCACCTCCCGCAGCCTCCTCATCTTTCACGATTTCATCCCCGCCGTTTCATCGAGGCTTCAACCCCTTCTTCGACCGGTAGTAGCAGATCGGGGTGTCTTGCTCGCTCGCTCGCGAGTATTTCCGCAGGATGTATCGCAAAATCTATAGCGGTCTGAGGGGCGGAACGAAGGGGTAGAGGATAGAAGGTGGAGCGGGCGACGCGCGGTGGCGGAGGCCAGGGTGGTTTTCGAGAAGGGTGAGCCCCGTCACATTTCACTACAGACTAATAACTTCTGAATATTCATTTCGTGTTTCTCCTTGCCTGCTTGCGAACCCGTAAGCAAGGCTAATGCGACGCTCACAACGGAATCTGTGATATTCCCGAAAATATGCCGGGAACGATAATCAAATTCTGGTGATTGCGATCACCTTGCTAATCACAAAGTATGAAAATCGTGATTACCCAAGTTGGCGAGTGTATGATTCAATTAGTCAATTATCCGGACGACTCTCGAGGAAACAATCGGCTCGTTCGATTCCGTGTGAGACGAGTTTAAGGAGTATGTACTCTTCTTCGTCGAAGCGAGAAAAACAGAGTAGCTTGGAGGCGAGGGAAAAGCGAGAGACGGTCGTCATGGCAACTATGAATTAAGTAATCAATGAATTATTATTGACATTGATGTCTTCGCCCTGCGCCTCCTCTCTCTTTCTCTCTTTCTCTCTCTCTCTCTCTCTCTCTCTGCTCCTCGCGATACTTCAAGACTCATAAAGCAGGTTGCCCTGCGTTCCTGATTAATACACCGGTAGTATATCTCACTGGATTTCAGGATAAAGAGATGGAAGGTCTAAAGCGAAAACGAAACGAAGCGGATATAGCTCGCTCGTGGATGGAAAATGATCCGTGGCAGATTTCCCATGTAAACATAATTTTTCTGCTCTTTACATTCAATACAAGCGGCGTAAATGAATGGCTGTACATTTCATCGTGGTTTGCATGCGATTAATAACCGACTGAAAGTTCCGCATTTAAAAATTTTATTGATCCTCACGCTTAATAGGGTCTTATTGCTTTTAATGTACTACACTCGCGATTTTAAACTCTCTTTATCTTTCTGTCTTGAAATTCTATTATTTTTCAAGCCTACGTTAATTAGCAAACAATTAGAAAAGTCGAGGAAGGAGCTATTACTTTAAAATATTAGTAAAAATAAAATAAGAACAGGAGATATACGCGGATGCTAATCTGATTCAACCTGTAAAATATTTTCTTGCCCGTGATCTTCAATCGTCGTTCAATTTTTCCCTCACTCTCCTTTTCTTTCTTTATGTCGCTAAGGTTTTCGACTTTCGTAATTCGGAACAGTGCTCGCAGAAAATGCGATAGGACGCTTCGTATCACGAAGGGAGACCGAAGGAAGGGTAGCCGGAGAGAGAAGAGGAGGGCGAGAAAGGCGCATGGTGGAATGTTCCGAGCCAATAGAAGAGACTCCGCGCCAACTTCAATTCCACGATCTTCGCGACAAATTAGCACAGACGAATTTCCGGCGTCCCGCATCCCCTTACGTCGCGTTCTCTCTCACGGAATTTCACGTCAAGCGTTTTTCCGTCCTCTTCGATCAACTTGATTGGCAAACGCGATTATTCCCCGAGCGGGTTTGCCTCGCGAAAATTAATTGTTATCCATTGTTTGATATAGTTAGCGAGTGTAGATATCGATATCTCGAAACACACAAATATTATCCAATTTCCTCGTTCTCTTTCCTTTTGTAAACACCTTCTCGATACGCGAACCGTAAAAGGTTAGTAGTATCCATATATCGCGGAAAAGTGACGAAGAAGAACACGATGTAAACAGAAGTGGTGAAAAACGAGAGCGCGAGATTTCGCAACGCGAAACTTCGAACAACAGCATGCAAGCGGGGCAAATGAACGAGAAGCGGTCGTCCGCGTGAAAGGCATTACATCTCCGCGAGCATCCGGCGTGCCGTTGTAAAAGTGACTTTGCGTTGTGAATTAGGACGGGTGGGATCGCGATGGCTTTTACGCGCTAAGATCGGAAGAGGAGAACGGAATGAGGGGGAAGAGGGAGAAAGTGGCTATGAAAAAAGGAAACGGGAGAGGGCGAATTAAAATTTCACAACGACAACTGACAATCGTGAAATCCCATCCCTTACCCCACCTTCCTATCACCCCCCGCGACGGTAGACGGTCCGGCGTTACCGACCCTCCATTG
>VBVQ01003609.1:6014-17987 GCA_011636635.1 Tetramorium simillimum
GGATTAAAGTGCTTCTTGCAATATCATAGATAATGTGTATATACTTGTCAGCCGGAAATTCCCGATCGCTCATAGTACTACGTAAGTGAAAAATGGAAAGTGTTTTAGAGAATTGCCGTTCGCACTTCCGAACACTTTAATATAAGCAAATGGCGTGCCGGAATATTGCAGATTTGATCTTGCAATATTACGTGACATTTTTCTCCTTTACAAGAGAGAGGAAATTATCGATTCGCGCGCACGCATTGGAAATTTAGAGGGCTAGATTGGTAATTTCCTAGAGTATCCTATATATTTTTTAACGCGATTCAATTTTTGAGCGGATGGGAACCCTTCGTAAGAAATACACACATATAAAAGATGTCCGCTTTTTAAATATTCAGGCACGAAAAGCCCTTCCCCCGAAGGTCCGAGCAGCACTCCTACAGTCTCTATTCGCCAGATTCACTCCATTCACGCAGCAAACCGACAATATACCCGTCGTGGTTTTAGTTATTCTGACATTCGCACTGTGTGTAGAAACTCAGTTGTACCTAACAGGGGTATTGCGTCGGAGACCTGGGGCAGGGTCTCGGCGACGAGGTTCAGGAACACCGTCAGCGATAGCAAGATGGTCACTCCTGAAACAGTCGTAGCCCACCTGTGCTCAATGATCCGTTCTCGTACGTCGCGTCCGGTTTCGCGGACGGCGTCGGACGAGCGCCTCCTCACCTCGAGGAGGACGCGTCGTCCTTTCTCCCTGTCGATCGCGCCCGGCGGTTCGTCGACGAAGAGAAATCGACCGGAGCTGAATCGCGTCGGGCCGAACAGTTGTCACCGATGAGAACGAGGATTTATCTCTCTGCAAACGCGATTCGGGCGCTGAATGGAAATCGCGCGCGCGCGCGCGGGCGAGGAAGAGGGAAAAAAAAAGGAAGAGAGGAGGATATTTTCGACCTGTAACAGTCGATTGTAAGCCGGGGGGGAAAGTTTTGCAACTGCGCCTCGCCTCGGTGGAATTGTCGACGGAAATCTCACGGGAACAGTACCTCCTTGCCGTTTTATCGGCGATGTTTTCTCGATAATCTCGGAACAAACCGACCGCTCTGCCGTCCCGAAGGGTTTCAGCTCCGTCCGAAATTCGTTCCGCCTCGCTTTGCTCGACCCGAATCCGGGTCGGGATTGAGCGGCTACGGGTATCTCGTTAAAGATAAACAGCCCGCGGTGTGTACTTACAAGCTTACATGCAAATTCGCGTATACGCATACGAAAGAACGAATTGCAATGACGTGGCGTTGGCATTTAAATGCTAATTGTTTGTTTTCGAGCCAACTCGCGAATACACGATGCATCTTCAACGAGAATACAGTTGCATCAAGTAACTCTAATTAGCCCATATCTTCCTAAATTACGACTTTAGATGTAATAGAGTTAAGAAGAATTAATTGAAATTATATACACTTGTATAGAATTAATGCAATCAGATAACGCATTAAATTAAATAAATATGCCGTTATTTACTAAAAACAGCGATATTCATATATGCGCTATAAGAACGTTGTTGAAAAGTTAATTTTCCACAATGTAGTTTTTTCTTTATTGCCAAGTTTTCATTCCATTATCGTCGAAATGTTTTATTTAACTTTTGATAAAATAAATTGAAATCGCCCTGTAATTTTTTTAAATGGATGGCCAAACAACACTTCATTGATAACAAAATGTATCTCTGATTGTTTGCATTTTCACAATCTTGTTTTTGCAAAAATGCAGCAAACATTGTTTTTCCTTTCAGTCGACTTGATGGCACGACAAAATTGCAAGTTACAGGAATGAGTCACGAATACGAGAATGATAGCGTTCAATCAATTTTTATTTATTGACAAAATCGCGGGACTGGGAACGGTGGACACTTCCGCCTCCAGGACGATCCGCACGAGTATGACCCGTGGGAGGATGGAATTTCGATTTAGCGAACTCCGACGCGCTTGTATCCACGAACTCACGTGCCTCGGACGGTTGTGCCATCCGGCCAACGTCGGGCTGGAACGTTCACCCTCGGAAAATTGTTCTCCATTGTATGAGAATGCGCGAATGCGCCATCCGATGTCCGATCCCCCTTCTCGAACGAGTTGCGACAACGCGACAAGTTCTTTGAGTTTCAACTGTCGGCGCGGCTGTGAAATCCAACTGCGAAATCCGCTGCAAACTCGAACGGCAGCGCGACTTGTTTTGACTTTATTTTTTTTTTATCGTTTGAACTTATAACAGGGGAGATTTCGCAAAAGTTAAAGCGACGAAAATATAATTTCGGAAAATTCAGATCGAATGCTGTACAGAGAAGTTAAATTTACGCTCGAAAGTTGTGATAAACTGTAGCATTTTGAAGTATATAATGTCGAAGAAATCAGAAACTTGAAAATGCCGCGTGGAAAGTTTGAAAATTGAAATCTTTTAGATCGCGTAACGTGACAAAGATTTATTCGTATAATAATTCGAAGACGAGAAGAACCAAGATGTTTACATAAAAGAGCGACCACTTGGGGAAAACGAGCAAGTTATTCATTGGCACCTTGACGTCAAGTTAAAAAGCAAACTCGAGGAAATATTCATTCGATATTACATACTATGATGGACACCGGAGTTGCCTCCAGGATAGCGCGAGTCGGAATGCATTTTCGCTAAATTCGTAAACACGCCAGGAGCGCGTTAGAGCGTACACGCGCATGGAAATGGAAGGGAAATATTTTTGGTTATATTTTCGAGCGATTTCACGGGTGAGAATATTGTACATATCTCAAGTGGCGATCGTCCCTGCGTCGGGTGGCAGAAACTTATTCGTACGCGAGAATTTATATCGTATTCTCTGCAATACATACAGCAGTTTTTTGCAAACATACATATTCCATTAAATAGAGCTTTAACTTTTCTCAGGAGCAGTTTTACGATATGATAAAGTGAATGAAATTTATATCCAGGGAGAATATTTGAAAATCGTCTCGAAAGGACAAAGGGACCTACCATCGGCGAAATAATGTGGAGGAGATCTTTATGAGGCGATTTCTTGAAAAATTGGACCTATCAAAAGTGAGAGAGAAATTAATTAAAACTTTGGAATGTTAAAATTTCGGGCAACGTTCGTGCTCCCCTCCTTTCGAAAACGGTTACCGTTACTACGCCGCATTAAGTGATATTGAGCCACGTGCTGCATTTCCCTCTTTCCTTTTCGGTCACGATGTCGTCATTAATTTCTTCGCGTTTCACCAAGAAAAGTTTTCGCCCGAGGAACAAATCGCTGGGCAACGGTGTCGCGTTGTCGATGCGAAATTATTACAACCTGAAGCACTATGAATTTACTTTGAGAGGAAATTTCTCAGGCGAGACTCGAATTGTGGCGGAAAAATGAAAACGGAAAGGGCGGGAGAAAAACGTGAAGCCGTTCCAGCGTCGTCCCTCCTCCGCCCTCTCGCCGCCCTCTATCACACTCTTGAAAAGAGGAATAAATTTGGTGCCATTCTTTCTCTTTCTCCGCCTCCTCTTTCTTGCTTTCTTTTAATAAGACCGCATTTACTTAAACCTCTTTTTTTTTCCTCCGTCTCAACCGTCACGAAACTTTTCGTCATAATGTCGTTCGGTATCGCCGGACGGGACGGCATTATTATAACTTGGCGAGCTATGAATTTATTATGAGAGGGGTAATACCGTATAGTAGACGTACAAAACTTTGACATCAGAGACGGAACGAAGATCGAAAACGAAAGAGGAGCCCGGGAGAGAGAGCGAGGGGTCGCCCCGCGACGTGGAATTTCGTCGGTGACCGAAAGGGAAGAAAATTTTCCGGCTCCCTTGGAATATGGGTGACTCGATACGACAGAGGCAGAGAGGACTCGAGGTGACGGTTATCGCCCAAGTTTCTGCCCAACTTTCCCACTGAGGGAAAAGAGAAAGGGAGGGCAAAGAAGTAAAAGCAAAGATGGAAAGGCAAGCCGGTCGCATACTGCGAAGTGAAAAAAGTTCCCACGTCCGAGACTCGAGACGCCTGGCGACATGTTGGGAGTAATTCGGATAGCGATGTCTATCAGTAACTCTCGTTGTCGAATAATTCTCCAGAGTTACGCGAAGAATGAAACCCGAGAAAAAATAATTTTGATGCACGTAGAATCCTTTAAATCTTGACGGATTTTACTCTTATATTGACCTCAGAAAAATTCCTCTGAAATCAAGAGAAAAATAGTATAAATAAGAGTATTTAACCCTTTGAGTCCCACGCCAAATTCATAAAATGGGCCCAAAGTGTCAAAAATGAAAATTCATTCGATTTTACTGAAAATTCGTATATGGATGTTCTCGGGCGGCTGATTACGAATTTGCTATAAAAATTTAAAAGTTTCATGGCAAAGATTTGTCATTTTGTGGGACTCTGGGCAAAATCCTAAATGGCAAAGATCTTTACCATTGGGACTCAAAGGGTTAAAAGAGGAAATAGTATTCATTTTATTGAAAGAGAAATATGTTTGCTATAAAACAGTAAGCTTGGAATATGAGATTATAGGAAAAATCATTAACTTTGAACATAAAATACTTTTTTTGGGTGAACATATGAAAGTACATTTATTCATGTCTTTTGAAATACTAAAATTTAACTGATTGCGAGACTGCTGTACAGCTGCAGGTCACGAAAGTTTTTGCGACGACACGAAAGTCGATTTAAAAAAAAGCAATATTTTATACAAGTCAGATAATTTTATTAAATTGTCGTAGAGGGACAGCGTAAACATACAAATATCCTCTTTTTTATCGTATTTTTAATATATTAACAACAGTTTTATTTCGCAATACAATAAAAGCGCTTATTGCAGGTATTTCAATATATCGGTATTTCAATATTTTAATATTATTTTAATATTGTTTAACATTTAATATTTTCAGATTGTGCAGCGAATATCATTCGATGATTTTATTCTTTTATCCGCGTGATTAATAATGCATGATAAAATTAGCGAGGAGCGGAGTTTTTAATTCGAGAGGCAGGATATTGCGGAATTCGATAAAACCCGCCGTATGTAGGCGGTGCAGGAATGTGCAACAACGAGTGTTATTGATACAAATCGATCGATTAATTAGTTTATGCTCGAGCAAGAACGATCATAATTAATGCAATCAGAAATCCACGAGTGTTGTAGTCTATCGAGGGTGTCTATTAGTCTCGCGGCGCTGAATCTATTCGGCGTCGGGCTTCATAACGATTAGAATGGCGCGGGCGATTATCGCGACAGGGAGGGGAGGGCGAAATAACGCGTGGGCAATTAAAAATCATGCACCGCGATATACATCGCGCGCGGTAATTGCCAGATCGACGTACGCGAGCGATACGGCCATTTCCAGTTCGCGCGGAAACACCGCATCATCGCACCGATACCAATCTCGATTGAAATCGGCAGCGATAAATCTGCGAGGCTAGTATCACCAGACATCCCATTTTCGGACTTGCGAGCTCTCTCTTCCAAGGCGCGAAAGTTCAGCGCCGTGCCTCCTCCTTGATTTTCTTTTTTTAATCAGAACGTCTTCTTTTTCCCGCGACGTCCAATAAAGGTAATTCTCAATGAAATATCGACAGCGTATCGCGTTCGACATCGTTTGCAAATAAATTAATTTCCGGTATTATCTGCGGCGTTATATTGAATTTTTCTAAGGAAATGCATAAGAATCCCTCGGCGAGGCGGCATGATAATATTACGAGAGACGTACTCTCTATTAAATCGTGTCGGGTATCCCGTGCTTAAACTCTTACCCACCGCCCGCCGGAAATCTATCGAGCGTAGCTAAATCGACATCGTCGCATTAATCAAAGCGTTAAACCTTGGCCGCGTTGTACGCCGCCTCTCCGCGAGACGTTGTAAAATCGCGTACCTCCTCCGCCGATTGGTTTCCTAGTGCCGTTAGGCTTCGGCCGGAGTGCTCGTAAATGATGAAACTACCCGAGACTCTACATTATTCCGGCGATTAACGAACCAGCCGACGCCAATTTGGACCGATCGTTCGACGGCGCGTTACGGAGAATCGCCGCGCTACGGTTTAACGCCTCTGTTAAAACGAAGGAGACGAGACTCGGTCCGGGAAGACTTATATACTCATTTCGCCCGGCAGCGAACGTGCCGAAATCCAGCGCGATGAAAAACAGTAATCCGCGCCGTGTGCCCAAACGTGAGCCGGAAATCGAGCGGAGACTTTGCCGGAGCCCGGACCCCCTCGTGCAATCGCGCCCAAGCTTGATCCCCGGGCTCTTTCCTATTAATTCAATTAGGCTGCCACGACGATCTTGCGGGACGGCACGTGGTGCGCCGCCGCCGCCGCCGCCGCCAAAGTAGGAGCGCGGAAAATAATCCAGAACCGTTCTCGTAACCGGCTTACCGAATTATATCGTGCGCCGTCGAGTCGAGTAATGGAAGATCGCACGAGTCTTCCCTGCTCAAAGCCGCGCGCGCGGGAGAATCTTTCGTCCTCTGAAAATGTGGATAAGCGCGGATAAAGTTTGTACTTGCTGAATAACGTAGGCTGAACTAATCCGCGTTACAACCGGGGGGGTATCACATCTCAAGTTTATGTTAATTAGGCTTATTCGCATTATAATTGCCCGTTTCACTGCGGTATAATCAATTATTTTCGGGAAAATAATTTCGCCTCTCCGCATTGCAATTCTGCCTGATGACTAATGGGTTTAAGTTCCAAACTTGAAAGCATCCCGGCGGAGAGTATGCTCTACCCCTGAAATGGGAAATGGGCTTTGTTTTGGTTGCGCGATTAAGCAAGCCGGGGATGATTCGGACATGTTTTCTGTAAACATGGGTCATCGATTCAAAATTGGTCCTCTCTCAACAGGGGCGAATTCTATTTGCATCTAATTAATCCTATCTGAGATGTTTCCATGGAGATGTCACCGCTCACCCCATTTTCAACCATGAACGCGCATTCATCGGCTATAGATAGCTACATATTGATTGTCACATCAATAGCTTCTATGATCATTCGGGATATCCAGCGATTGTCCATTGTTGCATCATTAGTCTGCTTAGCCAGCTAAGATGTCACGAGTATATCCGCTATTCGAATTCAGTCATTATCAATTTAATTAAAAGCACAGAACGATTTCGGTCATTTTTTAAACAGAATGATAATCGATTTTATATAAAGCTTCTATAAGATTATTAACAATATGCGTCAACTTGTAGTTAAATTTATTTTTCTACATTGTGGAAAATTGGACAACAACATGTTATGATATTAACAATCTGTCAAAGATGTATTTTGTATATTTCTCTCATTAACAGCGGAAAAGAAAAGTTGAGAACCCCCCAAAAATCTTGCATAGCTTCTCTTTCAAAATTTAACACCTCTAACATTATATGAATCAGTCTTGTGTTGAAAGAAATCTAAACTAGTATTGAACATTTTTGCCAAGAAGATTAGAAAGATTCCACTAAAATATTATTTGCCGCAAAAATTCTATTTGTAATACCTTTTGTAGCTGCAAAACATACTTATATTAAATTTTAATTGGTTAATTAAATCAATTTTATTTTTACTTTCATTTTTACAAGCTATTGGAACTTTGAAATTTTATTTGTTATCATCTATTTATTCGAGAAGATGACGTCGCAGTTCTGTTAAAAATTAACTCTTTCACTTGCCAACGATTTTTTTATATACATATATTTATTGAAATATTTGTGAAAAGATTGATGCAATGGGAGAACTTCAACGAGATTTGAAGAAAAGCGTGATTCCCGAGCTGGCTCGTATTCGCCTCCCGGTTCTTTTTAACTCGATACACCGTGCCTCTTTTTTTTTTTTACTCCTTCCGACTCGCTCTCACACACGCCCGATTTCAAGATACTTTTACATTCGCGCCACGATCATCGACGCCCCGCGACCGGGTAAAGTCGGTTTTTCTTCCCCACGCGCGACCGAGGATCTTCTTGGATCGAGCGGACTTACCTTACGCTTCCAGGCTGGAATGGAGGAAAGTAGGGGAGACGGAAAAGATATAAAAGATTCGATTATATACACGTGGTGTACATATATAAGGCCCCGCAAGCTCTGTAGTCGCCCGTGGACGTGAGAAACGCGCGGCCTGCAGCGTATCGTGTGTCTCTCGCTGGCGAGCCGAGAGACTCCGCTCGCTCGAGTAAGTTAAAAGTCATTAATTTTCGGCGAGAGATTGGGAAGGAGGGAAAGGTGGGACGCGTGCCGCACACTACGAAGAGAATGAAACGACTTTCTCTCTCTCGAGTTTCTCCTAGTTTTCCAGTTTCCTTCCGCGCGGAGCAGTGGGTGAGAAATATATTGGGGCGATTTTGCAAAGTAATGTCAGTGTCGATGCAGAGGGACAATAATTGGATGACGTAATAATTCTCGCTGGAAGAGATGTGGGATAAACCGAGATGACGAATGGAGGGTGAAGATCTAGAAATACCTCTCGGTTCTCGGTGTGCTGAAGTCGCTGAATTTTTAGTTATTTTTCGGGGGGGGATAAAAAATATACATTAGGCGGAGTCCCCTTTTTCGATCGCGCGGATACGCATAGTCGGCAGCAATCAAGTTGATCAATCAAACGACTGATCGGAGTTTTTTTTTTTTTTTTCTTTCCATTTTGTCCAAGTTTAGTCTCGAACACAGGTCGCGATTAAGCGACCAATTTTCCGGAGCCCGTCGAGCGTTCTCCTCAAGATCGTCTTTCTCGTTTCTCATCTCTCTCAAGCTCGTCGATCAAAACCCCGCGGATGATCGAGCGATCCTCCTTTGCCGTCGCTTTCCGTCGACGTGTGACAGGGATTCCGCGGAGTGTGGATTACGATACTTACCGGAGGTGTTTTGGATTTCGAGAGAGGACGGCGCGCTCGGAAGGCGCGCTTAAAGAAATTGCTGACGTGTGGAAGACGCTGCTCGGAGGAAGCCTGCTCGGCCTCGCGTCGTGCGAGAGCACGACGGATTAATAACTGCACGTGCCGATCGATCGACCGGCCGGCCGACCGACCGACCTCGCAGGGAGGAACTCGGCGTGTGCCGTCGATACAAAGTCGTCGCACCTGAGCATTACACGTACGCACCGCCATTACGCGATGCGGTCGGCGAGCGGCCGCTATCAGTAACCATGCGGCCACTAACGCCTACGAAAACGCTTCGAGTCCGACCGCAGGCCGGATTGCAGGGAGACAATTAGCCGAACCGCCCTGAATCACGGAGACGGGGGACGTGAACGAGCGATTTGCGATCCTACCTCTAAATTACAAGACGAGACACACAGCCCAGCGCATAGCGGCGGCAACAGCAGCAGCAGCAGCAGCAGCAGCAGCAGCGAGATCCTGTAACTAAACTCCCCGACTAACCGAAACTGTGCAGTATCAATAAGAACGACTTGTTGTTGCTAAATACCCTCTAATCTGGGAGACTTTCCATACAGAGTCGTCACTCTCCTCCTATCTCATGCCGCATGTCAAGACTCTTATCCTCTCTGGCTTGGCATTAATTTAATCGCGTTCTTGCGCAGGGATGAGCGCGCACATTTGCAAAGTCGATCCCTCCCCCCGGGAAGGCAGGAACGACGTCTGGGAAAGCGCGGAGTAAGCCGAACAAGCGAAATGGGAGGTCTGCCTGCCTGTGCGATTTTCCACGTTTATCTATATTCGTACAGGCACGAGGGAATCGATTATTCTGCGCCTCTCGATTACTTCGCCGGGAAGAGAGAAGAGTAGGCCGCGCCCCTCTGTCCCGCCCTGAGTATTTCGAGATGTGTGACTACAAAGGCGGGATTGTACACGGCGAAATAGCTAATGAAGCGAATCCGAGAGTGAATAATGAGACGACATGTCGAAAGACGACGTACAACTAAGACGATCGAACGACGTAAGCTTAGCCCCTTAAGAACAACTTAACTGGCTCTTTTATCGGCTGATCGATTAACGATCCTCGATGAATCGAGTGCACTCGTAAATTTGTAAGCTTGCGGTATTCTCATAGACACTTTCGTGTGCAAAGCTGTGTTTTGAGTTGTTAGAAAGAATCGTAGTATTCATATTTCTATTTCAAATAATTTTATTTCCGATAGAATTTCATCCAATTAAATCATGTCGGGCAACAAGATGGAATGTTGTTTATGATGTAAAAGTTCGGGATTTTATATTTCATTGGATTCACGATAGGATTCATCAACGTTACTGCTACGCCGATGAAATTTCTGTTAATATTTTCAACAGTATTGTCAGGGGATTTGTCGAGAATATCGCTTTACGGTCGCATTGAATTTACATTACTCAAGTTCACTCGATAATGCACTAGATAATGCGCTCTGAGCGGCCGGCATAAGACCTGTACTATCAGAATTAGGATGCGCATTGATACTGGTCTATTTTTGCGTTGTTCGGTAATCGATATCCGTGAAGTTTATTAAATACACACAGAGAGAGAGTTGAACTCGGTTAATGTAATTTCAGGCGAAATAAAATATATTTATGTGGAGAATATACGTAGCATATACCAAATTAGTTTCATTAATAATCAATATTAATTAAAAAGAATGAGATACGATGAGATTTATATTAATTGACATTCACAATTTGACTTTCCATCTTCGTTCTCTATAATATTTAATCTAATGTGCAAATATAAATGGAAAAAATGCCTCGATAAAATTTAATAAGGTTCAAATTCAATAACAAATATTTACACTTTTCGCGTCTACCATTTTGATTATTAAACATTGATATAATTCTCAAGACCACACACAGAGCGATCTGATTTTATTTATCAATAATGATTCAATAATAATTCCACCAAGATGTTCGTTACAACTTTGTGTAGGATGGTTTCCTCAAAAAACCGTTTCATTCCGTCAGTTTTCTCGCTCGACTATTGCCCACCCATCGATCAACGTGAGGCTTATACGTATAGCGACATATCCGATATTTTGGAAACTTTTGATATCGCCCCGTTTTCGCTATACTACGTCGAATCTCGAGATGCAATATCGTTGGTCGCAGATACGTGATGGAAATTGAAATTTGCATCGCTCGCCGCGCGCCTTCTTCGGAATCGCGCCGTATATAAATGAAACGCCCGAGCGATTCGCACAATACGGATAACGCTGGGTTAACGAAGATACATGAATCGTAAAATCGCGCCGCGCCGCGAGCACACACAACGACGACGACAAAAGTTTCCTACTTGGCATTAAAATTGCTCGGCGATAATATCCTAATTAGAAAGTTTCCTAACAGCCGCTAAATGGACAATTAATGGCGCGAAATATCGGTATATCGATGCTGTAGCCGTAGCCTGCAATCGTTATACGTGCGCGGATGCCGTAAAGTTTTAATTAAACGTTTCGTATTTTAACGCGAGGCGCCGCGGAATATATAACTTATTCCAAAAGCCAGTCGTATAATTTCGTTTGAAAAAGTCCCAGCGGCGAGAACTTTATAATTTAGAGTGAAGGATGATGATTTGCCAGTTGCACAAGTTCATAAAGGATAACATTATAACGTTATACGGAGACGATTAATAAAAAGCAAGGGTTAAATCAATAAAAAATATCTCTTAATAGATAAAAAGTAAGATAAAGCTTTGTCATCTTTTTAAAATTCTTTGATCCTTTTCTCGATTATTCAACTCGAATGTACACTGAGAGAAAAAAATAGTTGCAGCAACTGTAATATCACTATAATTTACAGTTATTTTTGGAACCAATCACATTTTTATAGTTATTCAGACAATATAAATTATGATTGATTTAACATTTTATACATTAAAGTCATAATTTGATCCATGCAACTTATAATATAGTTTTTATTAACCAAAACGAGATTTTAATTTAAGTTTTACTATAAAATAATGTAATTGTAACCACAATGAGCATATGATTATTATTACTAATATTATAATAATAACTACTATAAAAATATTCTTGACTATCATTATTTTACTACACAGCAACAAATATTA
>VBVQ01003610.1:0-17981 GCA_011636635.1 Tetramorium simillimum
AGTATTCATTCAAAGCAATAATTTACATTGTGTGAATAATAAATTATACAAAAATGCCATTTATAAATAGACTGCATATTTTGTGAACTTTATCTTTACTTCTTAAAATAAACTTATTTTCAATTGAAAAATAGTTATTATTTTGTGTAATATTCAATAGCATTATGAAACTTAACTGATATATAAAAAAATTTTTTAATTTAGTTATATAATAATAAGGATTATATAATAATAAGGATTTTTTAACTTCTCCTTTGAACAATAATTTTCTAAATTTTTAACTACATTCTAATAATAAATTATACTAATAATTTTGCAAAGTTTAACTTTACATTATCTTTATTACTTTAGTAAAAGTAATAAAGATAATTTCACACTGTTAATATTATTACTAACATTACCACTAGTTTTACGACCGTGTTGCCATTAACATCACGAATATTCAGATATGCCAAACTATAATATGCATTTTGTGTATAATATCCAACTCTCAGCATGAAACTTACCTTTTCGAACCGCATCATAAACCTGCTTCACAATGAATACGTATAATGCAGTATACCTGAAGTTAGAAAGTTTTTTGTGCAAACAATACTCTAACAAGAGTGCGATAGAAGTTTATTTCTTTATAAGTATAAATAAATATAAAAATTTTATTTGCTAAATTTAATAATATGTATTTTATTTTGCAATATTTAAATATTGTAATAAATAGAGAAGAAAACTGGAGAAAATTAATAAAATTAGAAAGAAAAAAAAAGAGAATTGAAAATTTGAGAAACTCAAATCGATTAAATATGCTTTTTCGCTATACAAATACTATACAATACGTTTAATAAAGATATCACTTATTTTCATTGTCATTTAATATAATTTATTATCTTATATAACGATTATTACTAATATATTAGATAGGATGTATATATTATGTTTCCTAAAATAATTAAATTTTACTACGGTACGTTTAAAATAAAAGAATCGCTGTCTCGAAAATATTGCCTGTAAAATGATTAGAATATAATTTTCTAAACATTATTAAATGTTTACAGGATAAGAATGGATCATCTGTATGAGAGCTACAGTATTACGATTGTGCCTACTTTATTTCGTCCGATACTATAGAGAGGTGGTGGTGGTGGTAACTGTCACCGAAGACAATTTATGTTAATGACTGTTCGTAACCGAGGAGAGCCGAGGTCGCTCGACAGAACAGTCTGCAGGTCGCCGTAGCAGCGGTCGGACACGAAGCTCTTTGCTCGACTTTCGAATTCTCCCCACTCTCCAACCCTGAATTCACCACCTTGCCGCGTCCTCCTGACTCTTCCATCCCTACGATGGCGACGCCCAGCGTCGATTCGTGCGCATTTTCATCCCCAGCTCGGAGATTCGGTCTCCTATGGACGCCTGTGCGCTTATCGAATGAAAATCAGTTTTGTGATGAATCAGTGTATCAACGTAAAAATCGGTGCCTTGTTAAGGATACTTACAAGCAAGTATCGGTAAGTTTTCATTTTCGTTTCACTTGTTGTTGAAATCTATTCGTTATCTGTGACAGGAGCGGCATACCCAAATTTAACGACGTAGTAAACTAAAGAAAACTCGGTCTTAAAATCCGTAAAAAGGATACGATACGGTTTGATTCTTTACGAATATGTAATGCCAGTATAATTGACACCGGAGGAGACAGAGAAAAATTTTGATATGTACGTATTATTATCGGTGTGTTACGTGTTCTTGATACCGTCTATTTTTATCGAACGAGAACTGAAAATGGCTACATAGATACGAAAAAATATTTACTTTAGTCACGAAATTTCAAGTCTCAAATACTAACTAATCTTAATGTTATTTGCTTGACGCATTTCTTCCAAAATCTCTAAAGAGAAGGCTCTTCCATTTTTACACATTTATATTGTAATTACATGAAGTATATAGAATTTATTATTATGTGTTCACAAATAATGTAATAAAGCAGATTTATTATTGTCCTTTCACTACAAATTAGTAAAAAGTGGCTATATTTAATTTTATTTATCACAATATATTTACAATGAAAACAATACTTCATGTATATTTTCTTTAAAAGACGGTAGTAAATAGAATTCTCTTATTTAAATTAAATAATCTTAACTCATTTACATCACATATATGTGATAGATTAAAATGCGACTCAAAACATATAACGTTGTGTTAGTTGTACAGTATTTGTGTCTTTCTATTAGATGACTTAATATTGTCAGAATGTAAATCTATTTAATTAAAATAATAACTTAAACGTTTTGTAAGAGAAATGAAATACAATTACTCCATCAGTTTTTTCTCAGCGCTTAATCTCAATTGTGAGAGATTATGAAAAGAATCTGATATGATTTTGGTTCTCTTTTTTACGTGATATCTTCAGGACAACGTTTCGATCTATTTTAAACAAGAATAATAGATATCATTAGCATAATACCTATCAATAGCCGATGAAATATACTCCAGCACATACAGAGCACCGACGCGGTGGCGCCGACGGTGGCGAATTTCGTGATTCCCATATAGCTTCTCGCAATCTGGCGGGATGCCGATCGATTTGCACAGTGTTCCTCACCCACAACGGTTCCGTTTCAGTTCACTTCGTAGCTCGCAATGATATATATATATATATATATATATGTGTGTGTGTGTGTGTGTGTGTGTGTATGTGTGTGTGTACGTAATTGCATAATGAAAATTATCCCAGATCGATGTAGGCTTTTATTCGAAATTTATATACAATGGGCCTGAGTAGAAATTTTGTCTAATTTTCGCGAATAAATAAGCTTACTGCATAAAATCAGTGGAATGAATTACAACTAGTTTAATTGTTTAAAGAAAAAGAACTACTCTGCATGTTATTATCTGTTTTGTTTAATTTGCTTAGGTTCTGTACACTATGTGCTTAAAATGCTTGAAATTGTAGAATGTCTGTGAATTATTGATTCAATTGTAGCTTTTGATACTTTGCAATATTTTTACTGTAGACGTAAACTTAATTCTCCGATCATGTCAATGAATATTAATTTATACATCAGTTTAATAAATATTTAATTCAGAAGATCGCAAGACTTATAATGTCTCGAAATTAGTATTACATTTTGCATCGGATTGTATGTTAAACATACATATATTTTCTGGAGCAAAATTTTCGTGTTTAAAGAGAAAATCCATGCAGTCTTCTAACGATTAAAAATTCTTTTACATGCTAAAAAATCTTTAAAAAAACGCAAAACTTCTTATTGACGTATGGATAATTGCGTTTGCAATTTTTTGCGGAACGTATGCTGATGAATGCACTCAATGTCTTTCACAATCCTCTACGAAAGCATATAAAATTTAAAGCGAGTCTGTGTGCACGAGAATAAACCGGCTGTGAATCCAATCAAGGACTTACGGCGTCCACATTCCACATCTAACCTTCCAATCTCTAAACTTGTTGAGTTCTTAAAAAAAAAAGATTATCTTCTGAATAGCAGTTTATACCTTCTAACGATTTTTAAGCAATTGTTAAATTAAATAACACGTATTATTTAAGTATAAAACATGTGATTAAGATTTTTGATTGATCAAATTCTGGATAATTCTGTCTCTAATTTTCTATTTATATCCATTCTTTTTTAAATTCATGAAAAAAGCAAATTTAAAAAGATAAAAGATATTTTTGGATACATAATATTTATTGAGAGGAAAAGAGAAAGTATTGTGTGTGTTTATATGTGTATATGTGTGAGTGTATGTATGTGCTACTATAAAGCAGCACGTGAATGAACAAGAGGTAGCGTGACACGACAAAGCGTTAAGTGATCGATGTCCGTCTTGTGAGAAGTATGGCCACCGTGATTGCTATATATTTAATAGGGATGTTACCGCCAAACATCCAAACAGCACGTGCCAGGCATGCGTATTAGTCTCTCGTTATCCTTATCTTGTATTACTACAAATAATTGTGTAATGATATGTAATTAAATTCACATTAGAAGCAATGATAATAATTATATAATTTAAGACATTCAATTAAGAAATTATTTCGAACATAATCTTTAAAAAATATATATTAAAATTAATTATTCATTGCTAACAATGTAAAAAATAAAATCATTTGACATACACATAATTTTTCATTAGAGCTTATTAACGTTCTACACAATTGTATAACTCTTAGTACGATTAAATTAAAGCACCGGTATCATAAATTAACACATTTCCGCAAGAAATGATGTCATGCTGTGCATGGGAGATACAATAAGGTCTTGTTAATCTTTTTACAAGCGACCACGCAGCCAACTCCGTCCTCTCGGGCTGTTATATCGGTATCGTTTCTACCGCGTAATCGTACGTAAATGTTTTTATAAATATGATAAATATAGGTCATCTACGACTTGTATATCTGATATAAATTTAATTTATTGAATAACATATTCTCTTTCAGTAATCGCGCGTTATTAATTGTCCGACATTATTATTTTATTGAGATGCGATCAGTTTTAATATTCTTCCAAAAATGTACGCCCAGGTTGCCTCATAGGAGTTATTTGGAATTCCTTTATAGGAAACAGCTCTGCTCTCCTGACGTTTTTCTTTTTTCGGTATCGGAGCAGGTATCACGGACCGTTGTAGGTAATAGGTCTCGGATAATGGCGACCTATTTGACCTTCGGTTTCGTAGCCATCCTGCTGCGCACCCATTTCCAACTTCGTCGAAGTTTGTGTCTTCGAAATCCAACTTGGATGCTTCCTAATCCCATTCTCGCATTATATGATGATATTTCACCGTGCTTATTTCGTGACCATGATTATAGTTACGTTAATATCTTTTGTAATTCTAATGTCAGTATATAATATTTTCTACATTAATAAAATGTATGGGTTACACATTATTATTATATATAATTACTGTTATTAGTTACAATATTTTTATAACATAAGTAGACAAATAATTCTGATTTGATTTATACATTATTATCTGTTTTAAAACAAACTCTTAAAATTTATTAATGTTTATATACGTCATGATCAGCATGATAAATAATAAAATAAATATTGTATAGTATATCCTTTGTCATACAGTGTGAAAAGGGATGGGAATTTTAATCTTCCTTCATATCAGTATCTATATTATTAAATTGCTTATCACTTTAATTACGTGATGGTATTATTCTAACTTTAGACTGTATTTCAAGTCTGAAAGTAATGGCGCGTAATTTTGTACATAATTGGCATCTCTTCTTTTAACTTGATTATTTATTAATGCTATTTTTAATTATTGAATTCATATTATAGAACAAAATATAAATGTGACTATATTATTGCAAGTCTCCGCTTTAATTATAATCTTGTTATAATTATAACATTTAGGCTCGATTTCACGACTTATTTTAACCAAAGTTTAACTAATAATATCCAAAAGAAGAGTTTGTTTTATATAAAACATACTTTTCTACTGGATATTGTTAGCTAAACTTTGATTAAAGTAAGTTGTGGAATTAGGCCTTAGAAGAATGATATTTATCGCATTAATTAAAAACTGCTCTTATTCTTTGATTCAACTGCATCGAATTATCTCGATAAAGACTCGCTATTGTAGGTGGATCCGCTTATTATAGTGGCACAAAAGCCGCGTGAGTTCCTTACGGATGCTGCAAGCTCTCACGTGGATTTCATTTCAGGATCGCATAAAATGGTGCTGAACGGGGCAGATGGGAGAGAGAGAGAGAAAGAGTGACGAAGGGGAGGAAACACGAGGGGAGAAGAATGGAGTTCAGGAACGGCTAGGGGAGCGAGAGAGAGAAGGGAAAGATGCCGGCTGGCAAGCAGATGGTTGCCCCGTTTATTGGTTTATTCGTTGGTTCAGCCATGACGTTCTGTCCGGCCATGAAACAAGCCGGAGACTCTCCTTGTGTTAGAGAGTATCAAGCAACGAGGCTACAACTGCTCTTCCTATTAAAACGCATCCGCGAGCTACTTACCCGCCTAGTATGTAAGTAATTGTCAGCATATCCTATACAGTAAACTCAACTTACTATAGCGTAAAGACTGGTAATAAACTCACGTGGAAAATGTTTACTCTCTATATTATTGTATTCAATCAATTCTATAATCTGCTTTATCTATTTTTACAGCGCCTATATAGTGATAGCGCGGCGAATATTGACCGATTTTTATTACTTCGTATCAACATGATGTCATTCCTGCTGCGATGAATTTATATTTTATAAATAAGAGATAAAACTCTACAAATTCTATATGTAAGTATGAAAGAGTCTTTAAAATATCAGTCTGTTACAAGAATACGTTATTTAGTTTTGCCAATTGTTACAACTCAAAAGCAATATTATGTTGATAAATATTTCTTTACCAATTGTATTTGTTGCCATCGTGCATACGCAATATTTTATTGCAGAGATATTTTAACAGAAAATTTATGTATTCGACAGAGAAGTAATTAATTGATTGCAATTATGAGCTTTCAGTGTAGTAAAAAATATATTTTTCCTTCAATTTATGCAATTTATTTTATGTTACGTATTATAACGTATATGTATAACATTTTATAACGCAAAAAAGTATCTAACCAATGTTCAAGCATAATTTATTTGATAGCTGGTTAGAAAACTTTAATGGCGCCGTACATACAGTTTTTATACCGAAAATTATGCACGATAGCAAGGGAATAACAACGGTTTTGGTGGCGGGGTGCAAATGTATGTGTTATATAGATGATATTCAGTAATGGCGTCCTGGGGGCGGACGAAATGCTCGGGTCGATAGGAGGAAGGTTGCTTGCCTACGAAACTCAAATACGCTCTCGACTTATTGTCGATGATCATCCCCACTTACAATGGACTTTTTTGCGGCTTATTCCCAGGGATAAAATCAACATGACTCAAAATATAATCGATTATATCCAAGGAAAGTAAGTATATGCATATTAAGCATTTAATTAGAGAAGAAAATTTTTGGAGGAAAATGAAAATGAATGAAAAAAAAAATGAGGAAAGATAGTAAAATAATAATTTTAGCTAGGGAATTTTAATACTCTCGTATTACGTCGTATTACGTGTCGGTAAAGTCAATCGCAAATAACATAAAGTTCAAAAATACATTATTTTATCAATCTATTTATAAAACCAATCTTGAATGAAAAAATTGAAATAATTCTTTAGAGATTTTAGAAATATTATTCAATTGCACTTGTTGCAATTTATTCAATTAAAAGTTAAATTTAAACTATACTAAAATAGGATGTCATCGAGATCGATAAGACAGACCTGACATTATGTAAATCTCATTCTGTAATAGAATTTTGTTTTGTAATATTCTATTTAGCACACATTCATTTATATATATACATTATATATTTTTTATACATATGTATTAAATACATATTTTTATTAAGCCAATGTTAAGCAAAGGAATTGTATTATGATATTAAAATGTAACAATATTTCCAAACAGCACAAAATCTCCAAGATGTCCTATGGATATTTTTAGAACGTAGGGACGTTCGTAGACTGTTTTTGGAATGTCTTTGGAAGATTTGGAAGATCTGAGGTAACAATATTATCTTCTTTTTGAAATTTGTATTTCTATTCTTTCGAGATTTTATACCTGATTTTGTACCTGGGAGACCCAATAATAACTTGATTCTTAAAGAAGATAGAATTTCTATACCAGTAGCTAAGCTCACTATTATAAGCTAAAAGGTGCAAAATATTCCGAATAAGTCACATATTTTCAAATCTCTTAATCCCCAGGATTAGAACCCAAAAACCCATCTTTAAAAGGGTTTAGAAGGATTAATATCATCAACCAATTTTACTGGGATACCTGGGATAGAATATGTCTCTAAGAAGTCAATATCTTCCATTTTTCTGACATAGGAAGACAAATTTATCTTTTGTCGGTTTTTTTTTGTGATAAATGGTCTTTTACCTCACGTCTTTTGCTACGTATTTATTAAAGTACAATATTTTTATTTTCCTACTATACAATATTCTCAAAAAACATATATAGCTATTTTAAAAATTATATTATCGTTTTAATGTTAATATGTAATATATTGTGCTGCATATCTTCATAAAATATTTTCTTTTTTCATTAATTGCACGTGAACAACCAGCGTATGCGACATGACCAAGTAACCTGGAAATGAAAGGTACGTCGACACGCGTACAGGAATAAAAGGAGCTGTACCGCTAAGAAGACGAAGAAGAAGAAGAAGGAGAAGAAGAAAACCAAGGAGAACGCGACCTTGCTACATTCAGCTGTGTCATCCTTGAGCCGTTAACGCTCAGGTGGTTTCGATCCCAGGGACGAGCATCAATCATCATTGGTAGTGCAGGTGTAATGTGATCATTGTCACTGAGATAACCCAGTACGATATTCACTTACGAAGCGTGTCAAGTGACATAACAGAGTTTATCTATAACAGCGTATCTAAATATTAAAAGAAACGGCTATAATATTTGCCCCTTCATAGCGTACAATTTGCTATGCCTTTCAATAAGAGATATCACGTAACAATTCCTTACATATTACAAATATTACATGCAAATTTGAGATTATATACAATACTTGTATGCTATCAATTTAATTTACATATCAGTATCAATATCTAATATTCATATCAATATCTAATATTTGCGTAAAATATTCCTTTCACAAAAAACAAATAATGATTTTAATTGGACAGCAATAAAAATGAATGTTACAGCTTTATAACATTTTAATAAAAAATATAACGTAATACATTGCATAATTATAATACGTGAGAAATAATAGCGATAATTCTAGAAGTACTAAAATGAAAGGATTATAAAGTATTACATAAAAACAGTGTATTTCTTTCTCTCCATTAATTTCAAAAACTAAATCACGTAAAAGGAAATCAAATACATAATTGATGAGAGAATTACTGTCGTTGACAATTACTTATAGACTTCTTATAATATTTGAATAAATTAAAAAAGTTAATTTTATTTTTAAAAATGTATTGTATCTCATGTAGCGTTAACTATAATTTTCTAATTTTGCCAATTTGATTTTTGGAGTTTACGCAGAGTTTACGCTCTAAAAGCAGTCTTTGCCTCGCTTTCTTGAAGAATGACTCGGCATAGCTAAGCTATTTCCGTATGACTGTGCACTTCGTAAGCCTGCGAGCGTTAATTCGAAATTAACTACATTCTATAACTTCAACGATATTCATTCCTAGAAACGCAAACACCGCTAACGCAGCACAGATTGTTGAGAAAAATGTGCGTACGTGCATATTTATAAGCGATTGCGTTATAACGTCGATAGAACATATAATACATTCTTAACGGAACTAAAGCCTTTATAGTAATATTTACATTATGGCGTATTATAGAAGTTGAAATAGAAACAAATTAAGTTATGCAAAAATGTGTTTACCATTTGAAAAATTTAAAGCAATTGTGTTTATAATTCACAAATTAATATTGAGTCAAAGATCTATCCGATATTCGAATTTGTCATGTTTATTAATTCTACGTTTTAAAATTGAAGTTATGGAAATTATATTAATAGAGAAATATTTTCAGGTTTCCTAAAATGGTATCTGTGAAGTCTACTGAAGATCACATACTGGGCGGACAGAGAAGTTAAGACCGGCACATATACGTTAAGTATTATTAATATATAAGAAAATAAACGCTATAAATGAACGACGTGCCGTGCAAGAAAGCCCAGTTAATGCTCTACATCTACCCTGTAGATCCGAATTTGTTTGATAAGAGGCGACAAATTCGGTTCTAGAGAGGTTTGTGTGGTGCATACAAAGCAACGGTGATCTTTGAATAAGAAAATATCGATTAAAATTATAAATCTAACGAACTGTTATTAGCTTAACATTGTGTATTTAAATACTGGATAAGCAATTTTAAATTTGACAGATATTATTGCAATAAATATCAATATTAGTGTCATTAGTTTATTCTCAAAATTTTCATCTAACGTGAATATAATGTGTGTATGAATTCTTCGAATTATATGACCGTAACGGAATTTATAATATAAATCAATTAAAAATTATTAGAACAGTGTAATTATATATGCGTGTGTTCAGTTTGGATATGCGTTGGACACGACTATATAATTAGGTAGTAACAATTAGGTCGCTAGAGATACTTTTGAATTCACTCGTGCGTATCATGGACGAATTATTAATGGCGACGGAAAAGTAACAAATGTAAAAAAGAATTAATGAACGTCATTACGCCCATGGACTTGGTTGCATGTATGTTGGCGTACTGTCGATGATGAACTGCTACGTCTAGTGTGACCTGTTGCACATAAGTTCACTAACACATCGTATTAAACTGTACAGTGTACATACATTCTCCTCGTTCTTAATACAGGTAGATTCAAATTCTATTTATAATTAATATCAGAATGAAGTAAAATATTTATACGATTTATAAAGAGAGAAGGAGAGATATGGAAATCTGAATTTGGAAATAGGTAATTTTATCAAAAATGTTTTAAAAACACATTATTCAACAAGATTTATTTAATGTTAATTGCACGTCAAGATAACTTTAGTAAATAATTTTTAAACATCTTTCTACATTATTTTTATTATTTTTCTATCTTTCATAATATTATTTATATATTTTTTTAGCTTTATATTTCATGAAAGTATTTTTTTTTTTAGAAAAATATTGCTTTATAATTTTATTTGATATATGTAATATATGTAAAAAAACATATACGAATTTCAATGATCTATATTAAAAGCGATATAATTAATAACAGTAACGATAGTAAGTTAAAACCTACTGAAGTATTTCAAAAGTTTTATTTTTAATAATGATCTGAGTAGTGTTATACACATTACTATGTAATTTCAACTACGTAGTCTTGTGTGAGAAATGTGCCACAAATATCGTTTAATATTCCAATCTAAAGTACGACACAATTTTCTTCTATACTTTTGTATCACATAATTTTACCATCTTATATCTTTGCAACGATTATTCATTGAATAGACATCACATGCGGATGCACGATTTCTTGAATCTTTCTGTAAAGGCTGAAGCAAATCCATTAATCTCTGATCGTGTTCATATTAAAATGACATGCCAGTCGTTACGCAACTACTCATAAGTGCTAATGAAGTGCATACACAGGTGTAATTACCAATCGAGTGGACTGCCCACTTTTCACTCGTAGCATAATCTAGTGGATAAAAAAGAGTGTTTCATAATGACACGACGAGGAAAAACGCTACCGCCTCACGTAAATCAGCGATTCCCAACTGATGCTTCTTGGCAAGTATGCATTAAAATTTCTCTAAGTGTTATAGAGATGTTTAAATTTTTGCAATATTAAATAATATATAATTTTTTTTAACTGAAAACGATCACAATATTTTCAGTTTTCAATCATTTCCAATATAAATATAGAAAGATGTGTTTATAATCCAAACAAGACTCGTAATCCACGTATAGATATAAACATATATCTAGAAATTGATTACTTAAAAAATTTACAAAACAAGTCACTCTAAATAATTAGCCAGCAAAACATGGTTAAATATTATAAAAATATTATCTATATGTTTAGTCTTATTTTAGAATATGTAATGTTTAATTTCTTATTTTAATATCTGTATGCATGCTTATTTTAAAAAATAAATAAATATTGCATAAGTAATATATAAAATATGTAAATATCGTTTATAAAAATATGCAAAGCTATGCAAAACGGACACAAAATCTGTGTATTAAGATTAAGATACAATCACAATTAACACATTTTACGAAACAAGTTTCTTATTATTTAAGACATATGAAATATTTAATTGATGTAGAATACGTAATTCAATTCAAACGTCTTAATTATTAATTAAACATGCTTTACGATATTATGCATTACGATATAAAGCAATTATGTTAATAATATAAAGAAATTTCATGTATAATTTATTATCCGTATTATCGCAACTTCGCGCGATCAATTATTTTATTAACGACATGATTATAAATTAATAAACTTAATCAAATGGGGCTGGTACGTATGTATTGTAGGATATAAAAATACGATTTTCGTAGAACTTTGTAATTTAATAAGGTACACAAGCAGAAGGTAATAACTCAATTACAATACAATAAAATAATAATAATAGTAACCGTTGAAATTAACCTCGTGTTCAACGAATTCAATTATATATCACAAATCGTTTCTACAACTAAGTAAATGTTCGATTAAATGTTGATTTAATAACTTCCACTTCGGCTTCGCTAATAACGTGATGTATATGGAGTTGTTGTGAAAGATCCAATCACACTTACACATTCTCCCCCGGTGCAGGAAGCATCGGGTATCAGTATACTTAACTACATAAGGCATACCCTGCACCGAGAGCTATCGCCACGAACATCGGATCGCGATGTACGTACGCCGGACATTCACGTCACCGGGACTCGCCATTCTGGTTCGAGAGTGGCGAGATGCCCGGAGTCGTGCACGGATGGAGACAAACGGCTGCACGGCGTAGATACGGTTGGACGCGTTTACGTACGTTTCCAGGGATCCTCGCGCCGGAGTCTCGTCTCGAGTCTAAATCCACATTCGAATGTGCGAGAAAACATAGCAAGATTAATGATTTTGTGTGACACGGAGGGAGAGGGTGCGCAGACCGCCAGCCAGCCAGCCAGCCAGCCAGCCTGCCTGCTTGCTTGCTTGCTTGCCTGCCTGCCTGCCCAGCTTGATCGTTCGCCGACGGCGGCGGCGGCGGCGACGGCGGCGGCGACTGCGACTGCGGCTACGGGAGAACCGCGAGAAAACCGCGTGAAACCGCGGCAACGTGTGCTCCGCCACTTTTCTCCCAGCTCGTCGTTGTACACACGTACTTTTCCGTCATACGGCGGCAGGCCGCGGCTTACGAAACTATTGACCCGATTCCATAGATTCCGCACCAGTTTAGGCGACGTCCCTCGATTGATCGGACGGCGGTGGGACGGGAGGGCGAGAGGGGCTGGGACCGCGGGTCGGGAAAGTGAAAATATACCTCGTATGATCTGTTTCTTATCTCGTTTTCGTGCAAAGGAACGATTAGTTTTTATTCCGCGCGGGAGAAAGCATGCACTGTTTCTCCGCGCGTATACGTAATATTCAATTTATGACGACGAGATAATCGCTACCAGGCGATATTCTGATTAAGATAAGAGCGCGAGCGTAGGAACCGTTTTCGCGTTCGCTTAAAACGTCAGATGTATATCGGGAGTAATTACCAATTTCATCAGCTGGAAGAAGCCAGGAGCTATCGATTACACGAATAAGAAGAAGGAAACGCTCGGGAGGAGGGGAAAACAATATCTTCGTCGCTTTTTGCAATATGCTAATTATGTCAATTATGAGTTATATCTATCCTACCTCGGCGTCTAACGCGCGGTTATCTGATTAGTTTTCGTAAATTACATCGTTCCATATTTTCTTCGTAGTAGTGATTGATGAATTCTAGCCGATTAACATTCCAGCTTGACACGAGGCATTCATTAGCTGCCGGGATTGTGCGGTGTATAAAAATAAGAACCTTTAACTTGTATTAGCAATAGATCGAATGCGTTTTCTCTTTGATACGATCGAGGAATATTCATGCGCCTCGGTAATTGCATTGTTTTACACAATACTCTTTTTTTTTCTCTTTAATATACTAATTGTAACTTAACGTAAATCCTGGAACTCACGGAATCTTGACACCAAAAGGGTGACGTGGACATAGTAGACGTCAGATGTACTTAAGTATCTTCAAGTCGGGTTTTAACGGAATCCAAACGAAGAGATATGGAAGGGAGGGTTAAACTAAACGAGTCCTTTGCACAAACAATGCAGTGCAAACGGGGGTATTCGCCCGGACGAATTCATGTCTCTTTGACTGATGAGATCTCTTCAATCACGAGGGGGGTCTTTGACGGCGCTTCGAGCATCGCGGCGTCGTCTCGGGAAATGAAAAAAAAAAAGAAAGATATTAGGTATGCACAGGCACGTTCGATACATTTCGTATTAACCGTCGTTCGATTTAATATTCACCCGCGAAATTGCCAACGGTCATCGTCCAACTGAACGCCGACTGTTCCACATTAATATTTCGTATCGGCTGGATTTTACTATAATCTTGTTCATGACTCTCGCCGAAACTGTCAGATTAGAGTACAAGGTATAAGGTCTCTCTTTGGAAGGGAGAATTATCGACGACACGGTCAATAATAAATTTCGAGATAGCCCCTAAATCGTGAAATCATACGAATGGTACGTTTGAGTGGCAGCTATTTGAAGCTGATATTACAAAATTGTGAGATTGGCACGTCCATCAATTCGAAATTGTGATCCAGAAGGTATAACGAATCTGTGGTCGATAAGACGCGCCGTGGCATAGGTCTAGTCTGGTAGACGTACGGTGAAGAGGAAGGCAGAGCCTTTGATGCCTCTGGCCTTCGGTCCAGCCGTGCATCTTGTATCGGACGCGGACAGAAAGAGGTCGGCATAGATCTGACGCCCGCGATGAGCGCCGCTGCAGTATAATATTAATGATGACTCGCTCGCCCCATGGAAGAGGCCGTCTACGTGGTCTGTCCTGCAATGTCCTTTTTCTTCAGGCACGGATGCACTTTCTTCATAATCGGTTTATGCACGTACCTCATCTATTAATTTGTCTGACGCTCTGTGATAAACTTCCAATTTATGCTCAGGATTTTTCTTCTCCATATGTATACGGATACAGTGGCGCTCTCGGATTTTATTAATTATCTTTTAACGTAACTAGTTAATCGAATGCCTCGGTTATATTTTCTGCATATATCATCTGTCAAATTGTGTTTCCGATTTCATTAGGCCGATGTACAAGCTCACTCACTGCTCCAAGTTTCCCGCAAATCTATTATTAATATTTTCTAAGATTATTTATATAGTTTTTTTATGTAAAGTATTTTTTATTTCAAAATTTTATATATTTAATATTCTTTTTATTACTGTATATACGCGTATATATTGTACAAATTTTGCACTTTAATGTAAGATGTATAATTTTTCAAAAATAATTTCTTTAAATAACAGCTTTTTATGAAACTCTTTAAATACATATCAATTTCGAAAGCTTGTTTCTATCGCAAAAGTCACATTTTCTACGTAATTTTGAATTAAATAATTTTTTAAGTTCTCAGAATGATTCTTTAGCAATATGGCGGAAGAACGTAGTAACTTGAAGAATACAGACGGTACCAGACGGTAAAGCATATCTCGTGAGGAAAGATGGCTGTGGCCCTGACCACCTGCTGCCTCTTTGATTCCGCCGCTAGAATCTCATTTAACCGTGTAATCCCGATGTTCATTGACGATGGATCGCCCCGTCTGCCGAGCATTGTAGGTGTACTAAAACATTATACGTCGTCTAATACATCATCGATCGAAAATAAAGAGTAGATCGGCAATATCCACTGTTACCAATATCGGAACATCCGGTTGGACAAAAAAAAACAAACCAGCATTATGCGTACGTATGAGCATGTATAAGTATGCGTATATGTATGTGTATATGTATGTCGTATACGTGAGAGAAAGAAAGAAAAACGTATTTAAGAATTAAGATTTTTTAAAAATATATTAATAATTATCATTTTCACTAAGGTATACATATATTTGCCATAGCGCTCCAAAAATTTGCAGTCGATAATTATATAAATATATTCTTTCTGCCTTTAAAAATTGGATACAATTAATACAATATTATACCTTTTCTTAAATAACATGCTTTCTTCTACTATATTACGTTGTTAGCAATTTTGAAAAAAATATAGTGAAAAATATAATGAAAAGAGATTAAAGCGATGATTATCTGCTCAGTACAACGGTATGCTTATTAATTAATAAACAAAAGATATATATCGAGAGGCTCGAGGTGATGAGTTCTCAAGCATGATAAATTGCATAAATCGTAGTCCTCAATTTTCGTGCGAGACAGTGATTTGGCTTTCCCGACTACTGACAATGAATAGACACTGATTGTTTGCGCCGTGTCACGGTTTTAGAGTTGCGTTTAATTCAATTTGTGAGTGACTTACGGTGCCTGCCCTTAGTCATCGTGCAGCGCGCGCTTTATAGTCGGCTTCTTCTCGCTGCGTCTCCGCGGAGAACCACTACTATGAGTAGTAGAATAAGGAGCTTCTTACTTCGCTTAGATCGACACTGCTATCGGTACTGTGCGAGAATGAACATCATCAAATGAATAGTGTGTAAATAGCCAAGTTATATATCGTTATTATCTCTTACTAGCTGGTGACCAAGCAGTTTAATAATTCGAATAAATTCCAATGTTTCTGCCTGTCTTTCTGTCTCCTTCTCTCACCACCTCTCTCTTTCTCTTTTAAATATATTTTTTTTTCATCTTAACGTAAATAAGTGTAAATGAACGCACGGTTTTATTTGTGGATTGAAGTAAGAAAGAATTGGACCACCCAGAGATACACGCGCGTGTTTATCACCATTCTGCGCTATTTGTTTATAAATCGCCGATCGCGAGGGAGTAACCGGGGAGAAGCCGAAAAAAAGAATTATCGTTGAAGGCTTCGCCTTGCATCTTAGCCGCCGCGGAAAGGCAAATGATTGGTATCACAATGAGACGTGTCGACTGAGGATGCCGCTCATCAAGTGAATCAGCAGCAAATAGTAGCGGGCTAATAAGTGCTATTATTCCGTCGCCGTGACGGTTATACGCACGTGATACTAGGCACGTAAATACGGAAGAGAAGAAGGAAGAAATGAGAAGGAGGTACTGTTACGTCGATACGGACGAAAGAGAGAGAAAGTTACTGTTAGGCGGCACAACTCCCTCGTCCAGCCGCCGATGACCAAGCATATTCGCGCCCAAGTCTAGACTCGGGCAGACCGCTGGTCATGCAACAGTCCAGGTTGCCCTGAACCACGGTTGAATGGCTATCCACGCACATTGCCAGCTCTGGCTGTCCAGTTTCGCTGTGCGGCATTTGGACTTTTCACCAAGCGGAGAGCTCGAGTATATAACCAGTGTTATTAATATCTATCTACCATTATGCCCGGTCGAATAATGAATTCCGTTTCTTATCTTGGCAAGTCCGACGTAGCTGCGAGATTCGTATAAACATCATATCGCGGCGCTGGTGTGAGGTGTTACCCGATCTGACGTATTCTTACGTTCAAAAGTGTTCGAAATGATCAACCGTACTATATATATTGTTCCGGGGATATGCGAAATAATAATAATGCCGATATTAGAATGCCCTTTGTACGTCGGAAAATTTGCGATGACCTCAGCGGAAAAATTTCCTTGATGTTATTCCTTTGTGCCCATATTGAACGAGCGTGTGTGTAGCACCAGCGCGTTATACGCGCGCTCTCTACGTGATTCCACGGTAGCCAGATCACCCGGTATTATCTCGACTATTCGCACAGACTCCGCGTAATAGCGGAGATATACGAATAGAAGGAAGGAGACGCGGAGCCGCTGGTGACCATTTCTCGAGAGTTGCCAGCGGAAGAGATGAGGACGAGAAACGGAGGAGGAGGACAAGGACAGAGATCTAGATGGAAAGGAAAGAAATAAAGAAAAGAGGAAAGAAATGAAAGGCTGTCAGAGAGCTACGGAGAGAGCGAAGTAAGAGAAAGAGAGAAGAGGAGCGAAGGATGCGATTGCAGAAAGGGAGCGAGGAAACGGGAAGACGAGAGCGAGACGGAGGTCTAGGAGGGTATTAGCCGGTCTGAAGGGTGGATGCGAAGAAAGAGAGTTCCCTCTTTCTTATATATTTTTTCTTGTATTCTCCAGCGTTCCTTGGGAAAAGTTTGTTGTTTGAAGCAGCGCTCTGCCTCTCACCGATCATTAATCATGCCGAGTTTTGGTTTGACTAGCAGCAGCGTCGGCATGGCTCTCTTTCTCCCTCTCCCTCACCCCCCCCCTCCCCTTCTCTCTCC
>VBVQ01003611.1:309-17980 GCA_011636635.1 Tetramorium simillimum
GGGCGAGGGAGGGGGGCGCGCGTGCGAAAAAGTGAGACAGTGCGGCGCAAGCATATTTTACTCGCGTATCCGAGCACGTCATTCGTAAACTAAGCCAATATAATCGCTAAACTCGAACGGAAGGAAGAAACTTCCCGACAAAAGCCTACGTCCCGCGCGCCCCTTTCGCCGCGCCGCGCCGTCGCTTCGACGGACCATCCTGCATGCTAAGCTCAGGCAGGCCGGGCAGACACAATAGATTCCGTCCTCGAGGAGCGTCGGCCCGAGACAACTTCTTAAAGCCGCGCCGGTGACGTCTAAACTTCGGACACATTTTACCCCGGGCTCGTCCCATTAGCGTAAACTTCCACCGGCGTGCGACACTATATCATTACGATGTAACTGCCAACGGGGACTCCGCTTTGGTTCCGCCGGCGGAGAGGAACTGTTACGATAAATCCATCACCGCGGGGATACAATATCCCGTTTAAAATCTCGGCCGCTATCCTCGGCCGTGCTGTTTAGTCCTTGCTCGTCCCTCCCCTTGTGGGGGTGCTGTTTCTCAAGAGTGAACGGAAAGAGGGGTTCCCGAGGTCTTCCGGGAAGGTTTATTGCCTCTTTGAATCTCTCCGTTCATGAACTTGTGTAATTTTAAACGAACAACAGTGACGATTTATTTTAAAAATTAGCTTCTTTTCTTAAGTGTAATAATGAAGATGTAATTTAGTTAGTATACATACAATATGTGAGTTATTTTATTGCACCATGTGTAAAAGGAATTCATGAAAAGTGATTCGTAGAGTCGCATTATACCGGTGACATTTATTTGGATTTGATCCTTGCAGCTTCGCGAGAAATGTAGGGCAGTGGTACGAATCGATGGCTATTTTCGACTTCATTATCGACATTATTTGATGTCTCGACAACCCTCCGGAGGCCGGCCACTTGGCGTCTCGCTGAGTATTCGCGGAGAGAGAGAGAGAGAGAGAGTACCGTCGGATATTGTAATATTTATGCTACGGAGTGACAAAGACGCGGAGAGTTTCGCATAAACTGACAACTCAAAAGGAAACATCCGTTCGTATTACCGAGGGCCTTCATGAATTTTATCCGCTTGTAAAACAATTACGCGGGCTCGCGGTACTTCGCTTTAATTCCCGTCCATTGTCGCTGGGGGTCGAGTGAAAAATAAAAGCTTCCCCCCCATCTCCTCCACCTTTTATCTTTGTTAACTTGCTGTGCGTCCCCTTCTCTCTCCCCGCTCAGCTAACTTAATATAAACGACGTGTATGCTTGAGTGGCGTGCCTCGGTCTCGTATCTTCGTCCTGAAAATCTGCGTACGACTTGTATGTATCCTGGAAGTTTAGAAATTAATTCTTGTTGAGAGATGTATAGAGACTGTTAATTTACATCAACATTTCTACCGCGCGGAAAACGGGGAGCACACTTTCCCTCGTTTACGAGCGCAATTATGTGGTGTCGCTCTCATTCTCTCTCTCTCTCCCGCTCTCGCTCTCTTTGAGTATTGGATTATCACTGTTGCAGTGCCACGTTCCAACAAATAATCGCTTTATGTCCGCCAGGATATTCCGCAGATTTTGTAATGGATTATTGTAATTAATGCCATTACACCGTAACAGTTTGAAACTTGCGGCACGGCAACATTACACCGCAGCTGTCTCGCCACGTGCAGCTGCGCTTTAGTGATCCCGACGCGGAAACTTCGCACTTTCTTTTTACGCTCCCTACAAGTGGGTCTTCCGCGAAACTTCGTCGGCTCTTAATAAACAGTGGCGAACCGAATTTTGCAAATTAAAACCCCGGGCGTTACGAGCGAACGAGCAGCGATCTCGCCGTCGCGGGATTTAGGATTTTATCGCGCGATCGTAAAAAATTACCCGATCGTCGCGTTTCATCGAAACGCTTGGGCGAACGATTGTGCGCGATATAACTTTTGTCACGACATGGCGCGCCGGAAATGTGTCGCGTTTTTTTTTTTCATAAACGCAAACGGAACGCCGTAAATTTCGACACGAGCGCGAGTATGTGTGTGTGTGTGTGTGTGTGTGTGTGTGTGTGTGTGTGTGCGATCCGGTCGTAAAATTCGACAAATCGCGCGGATATTCGCGACCACGCGACCGCCGTCTCGGCCGAGTCGGCCGTTATTTCGGCGGATTTTGTTCGCCCGTAAAGTGATTATGCAAAACGCAGCCGCGCACCCGCCAAGGACGTTTTAATTTGGCGGCATTGTCGGCTCCTGGGACTCCGGGGGTGAAAATTAAAAGCTTATCTCGCACGGCCTAGCGCATTCTCTCCCGCCTTGGCGTGTCCCCCTGCCCCGCCGTTACGGCCGCTCATTGTCTACCTTCGGAATTATTATCAACAACGTCGGGGGTACACGTCGACGGGACGGCGGCGGCGACGTTGCAAATAGTGATTGTTTTTGAACGTTGATTCCATCCCATTGTCCGCTCGTCAAGTCCTTTTCTTCGTCAGCGCGGACCTTCTTTTTGCCGCCCCCGTCGCAGTTCCTTCGCTAACGCTTGCTAGTAAGGGGAAAACTTCTCTGTTTCCAGGCTGCATTGTTTTTGCACCTTTATACGCAATGTTGACGAAAATGCAAAGGCTCTTAAAAGGATACCTGTTTTCGAAAATACGATAGTTTTAAAAGTTAATCTTCATTTTGTAATTTAGAACATTTGAACGAGAATACAATTTTTGTTGTCAATAGCAGTATAATCCATTAGAGAATTTATCTCAATTCCCGAATACTGAGATAAAAGCACGTAGAATGATAAAATTATAATTTCCACGGGCAAGAGATCTACACCCAAAAAAAAGTATTTTATGTTCAAAGTGATTTTAACTATAATCTCATATTCTAAGCTTTCTCTTTTATAGCAAACATATTCCTCTTTCAAAATAAAGTGAAAAATACTTTTTTCTCTCTTAAATACTCTTGTTTGTACTATTTTCCTCTTAATTTCAGAGAAATCTTTTTGAGGTCAATTAAGAGTAAAATCCTCTAAGATTTAGAGGAATCCACGTACATCAAAATTACTTTTTTTTGGGTGCAGAGATACCAATTTTCACAATTTTTAGCCATCGTTAAAGGAAATAATACGTATGTTAAACACGACGCTGCGGCTCCTAGAATTTCCGCTTGATTGAATAATTCAAGGATATTTATGCAACAACAAGGTACACGTTACGCTATAATGGTTGTCCCTTTTCGCCCGCAACTACCGCTGTCGAGCTCGCGAAACAAGCCCGTCAGATTCAAAGACGGAGAGAGAGCGGAGGGCGCGCCGCGCCGCCGTAGGTAGAGTTATTTAGAAACTCGCGGCGCACAGTGTGACGCGCTGCACGAGGTACATGTCCCGCGATACTAATGTCCACACCCGGCGTCCGGCCCGGCGCCGATTAATTATGGCACATTAATTATGAGATGTGTCCAATACGCGCGTAAAGTAACAAGGCCGCGGCCCCGCGCGCGGAGCCCACCACACGTCCGTACGCCGCTGCGCCGCGCGCACACGGAATTTCGTCACCGAGGTTGGCGAACGCGCGGCGCCGCGGGATGGAAAAGCCGGGGACGTTCGGCCCCGTATGTCGTTACCGGCGCGCGAGAAGGGCCCGTTTAATATGAATTGCGTATTAATAACGAACTAACTAGGCGCGAGAGTGCCGCCGGCATTATTATTATTTATCAGAGTGATTAATTTCAGCCGCCGTGTTGCGGTGCGCCGCCACACCTGCGTTATCGCCCGCCCGGCATGCCGCGCGCGCCGGGAAATTGGATTCGCGCCCTGGCGTTTCGGCGAAATGCGCGCCGGGAGCTGATCGCGCCCGGGCGCTGTCCGGATGATGACTCTCGTCGGGCGATATAACTCCTCGGCGACTTCTTCCCCGCACGTCAGATTTCGCCGTTGATAATTCTCCACGCGCGCGGTTGTAATAATTAATTCTAAAATCGATGAAAGGAGAGAGAGAGGGCGAGGGAGGGAGAGGGGAAAAAAAACAGAAAGATTTTCAGTGAGTTTTATGCGGACATGGCGGAATAAATCTCGTAAAATAAATAAGTCAACCGCCGCATTTTCGTTGTCATGTGTAAATACAGAAATCGCTTCCGTGTATATGCAATGGAACGGCACCCGACAAATGAGATTTATCTCCTTTTTTTCCTCTCTTTTTTTTTTCCAATTTTCTGCGTGCACGTTGTAGCATATCTGTTGACGTGCCTCTCGTCGCTGAATGATAGTTTAGCAACGGGATGACCGCTGTTTACAATCACCCCCGACATATCTGTCACGGTTGTGTGATATGATTAATTCTCGCGAAAAAAAAATCTGCCTCCATCAAGTACCAGTCTATTGTACTATAACATTTATTGTCTCGGTATGTCTCTAAATTATCTGGCGAGTGTTCAATACACATGCAAACGACACGCAGTGCTGGATTAATTGCGGGACGGGCAAAGTTACGAGGTTTTTTTTTTTATTTTAAAGAGGCCGTAAAAGCTTTCAGAGATGTGTGTTTTATTTCTGATACTGTATGCAGTTCACAAAAATTCAACCAATGTCGCACGTATTACAAAGTGCGTGTTACACGATTTCTTATAATTAGTATATTACATATTTTTGTATTAATTATTCAGTACGACAAGCATGAATTTTGTATTTTAAATTTTAAGCCTCGATATTTCTCAATTTCGCTGAATTTTTTTAGATGCGTTAGCTGCGCGGAGGTAACGGTAAGATTGCTCGATTTTTATTGCAAACCTTTGTTTGTTAAGAATAACAAGCGGAACGGCTTCGCGGTTCCCTTAAATAACGGTTATCAGTGGGATTAATGGCGCGGCGCTATCGTTTTTCCGGTATTCCGATAATAGGTGGAACGCGCGCTGGCCGAGCACGCGGAGCATAGCGAAATTATCGATACATCGAGTCGCCCAATGTAGGTGGGAAGTTATGAGTTAGTGCATAAAGCAGCGCATATTTTATCCGAGGGAAATCGATACAGCCGATTCTTGCTGGTTATAAAACCGACTTTGCGGAATATCCCGGTGCTCGAAATTTAAGCAACGGCAATTAAGCGCGAATATAATTATAAATTCGTTCTTTTTTTCCCCCGTTTTTTTTCTGGTCACATCCGTGCTTATTCGCGCCGTAAGATATCTCGGAACAGGCACGTTCCATAAAATAGATACAATGACGTATTTTATGACAGAGCCACGCGGTGCGCGACAGAAATATCTGCCGCGGGTGAAAGAAAGAGGTCCGCGCGATTTTCGCGTTCGAGGATGAACGATAGAGGGATGTGTCCAACGGCTTGGTGGATTAAACGCGTACGTACGTACCGTCCGGCTGATGAGGCTCGTTCATTATATCGGAATCTATATGACGCAATGGAAGCTGCACTTATTAAATTGAGAGACGTTTGTAATGCATTGGCTCCGGCTAACTCGGCTGAAAACGAGGCACTAATTGGTTGACCACATTTACGTGGAGCACATGAAGTCTGGCCCGTTGCAACCACAAATGTGTGCTTTCGGCGTGCACGTGTAGCCGCAACACATTTCTGACTGTTAAATTAATCACTCATGTCTTCCTAGATTTTTCTAGGTTTTTTGGCGATGAAAAAGTACATGACTATATTCGTTCGGGAATCGAAATGTGTCGCGAAATCGATTTTATTAAGAACTTTGTTGTTACATCTGTTTTTTTTGCATCATTTTAATTTTGACCTTTTATTGGGGAAAGTATTCTACGAGAATGCTCTACTTTAAAAATTTTATATTTTATCACTTATGCAAAAAATACAAATTTTAAAAAATTATGCATTTTTTAACCAATTACAATTAAAATGAATATTCATTTTATAATATCAAAGTTTTCCTTATGAATAACTTTTAATAAAGCTTAACTTGTTAATAAAAAGAAATTCTCAAAAGTGCAAGGAATGTAGTAAATATGTTATAAATATTAGAAAATATTTTCTGAATAATAATATTACGTCAAAAGAATTTCACAGTTTATAATGTACAATTTGGGTGTACTGCTTTAAAGATCGGAATATAACGGTTTATTTTTAATAACGTTGACGTTTAATAAAATTTTTAGTAATGTTGACTATGAAACTGCCGATTTATACTCCCATATTTTGAAATTTATTAAGTTCTGATAATGACTTGATTGAGTAGTTTCGACGCGAGATTTCTCGAGAGGAAACGCTATCAATTACCGTGAAATAATTTCAGAGTGGATATTAATTTCGCACGGTGTGACAGCCATCGATTAAGACTAAATTATGCGTCTCTTTCGCAAGTAATTCGGACTTTAGGATACAACTGCAAAATCGGATGACGAATGGCGCCCACGGGAAATTAGAGCCAATTGCACTACCGAGGCTGCGCGCGTTTTAAACACATCGACGAATACGCATGTTTTGCGCAAGAAGTATCATCGGATAACACGGCAGCTAATAAATAATATTTTTTTACTTAGAAACCGCGTGGGAATTTCTTTCGGTCGCGATGATTCCGTTCCTAGATGGTTCTACTGAGAAATACTTTTGCTACTGCATTGCGGTGGCTAAAACCCCGCAATGTTTCATATAAATTCAAACAAAACAAAAACGATAATGTTGTATATTCAGAATGCTATTTCTATTATTAAAATCCTATTTAATATACTAATTTCAAGATATTGTCGAAATATTAATTGATATTGATGGGGAATTGATGGAATATGCAAAACAAAGTATAAATATAAATACATATAAATATATATAAAAGTAAATACGTAAATACGTATTTATATTAGATATAAAAATAAGCATTACATTATTATAAATGATTATTGTGAGAACAATTGATTCAATATTATTGATATCGGTATCAGTATCATGAAACATTCCGGAGCTAATTTATAAAGTCAGCTCGACTCATCTTGTATTGATTGATTTTGAGCGATGGCGAAGATATTCGCTGCGCTCAATTCCCCGGGATTGCATCTCAGTATTAGTAATTTTTGCGGAT
Source organism: Tetramorium simillimum (assembly GCA_011636635.1). NCBI lineage: Eukaryota > Metazoa > Arthropoda > Insecta > Hymenoptera > Formicidae > Tetramorium > Tetramorium simillimum. The sequence continues at coordinate 7,329 of VBVQ01003611.1, forward strand.
GTCCGCGTGTGTGAGGGACGCCAGGCTGATCGATATCGGTTGCTACGACCACGAAGACCTACCGATGAACGCGTCATGCCAATACGATTTGGATACCACGGACGTCTCGCCGGCACGTACGAGAAAATTTCGTTCCCCGCGTGTGTCACGACCAACTGGTACGAGGCAACCCTGTTACCGTGCGCTCCTCGATGCAGTTTCTCGATATTTTATCATGTATTCCTACTATGTCATCGAAAGATGGCAAATAGTCGGGCGCATTGACGTTTGAATCGCATTGGTTTCGCGTTACTTTGAACAGCATACCTTCTCAAACACTTTATTCGTCTCGGATAATACAGTTCACAATTTGATAATCTGATTTTCATTTATTATGATTTTATTCCGATGGAAGAAATTATTTACATCAAAGAAATCAGATTGCAAATGTTACAAACAAATTGGACGTACGACATTGTATACCTTCTTTGTCAGGCTGATTACGTTTTACGCTGAAAATTGATATTTTTAATATATTTATAATACATTTTTATTTGAGCATTTGTAAAATATGGAGAATTTAATGAATTTTGCTGTGTACGCTTTTTTTACTTGATACATCAATTGACATATAAATTAAATTAATATGATTATGAGATGGGGAAGAGGAAGAGGCCAACGAACGATATCTTTACTACAAGTGTTCTCAGATCAAGGGGTGTGTACTTTTTTTTTCGCATAATAAACCGTAAAAATGTTAATGGCCGCAGCAAAGTTTTCAATGTTGGCGCGGACACCGTAAATTGTATTAATATCCGTTAAAAGCTAAGTAACGCGATACTCCATGTACCTCGCTCTCGGGACGGAGCGATATTTTCTTACCCTCTCGTTTCTACTGTCCGCACTCGACGAGCGCGTATACATATATTAAAGATAAGATAGTCGTGAGAGATCATGCCATTTTCTTTTTCTCCGCAATAATCAACGTGCTGTTTTCGCCATCACAGAGACGCAGACATTTCTTTTCGTGTGTGTTTACAGTTAGTGTCAATATTAGCGCCATGAAATTAGCGACGGTGATGAGTTTCCGCGATGTTATTGAAAAATCACGTGACGTCGCTTTGAAACAAGTAACTTTAATAGGAGGGCTGTTATATTTGGTTTGCCTCTTTGAAGCTCGCCTCTCTTGTATCACATAATTTCCCAAGAGTTTCTGAATTATAATTTAGTCCTACATATTAAATCTCAGATATGCTCCGAGCAGATCTAATAGACGGGTTGGTGAATGGTGGACGAGCTGTAGAAGTTAAGTAGGATGGAACCGCGCTGCTAGTTACGGTAGAGAAGGTACGGAGCAAGAGAGTGGCAACGCTCGAACTATAAGTACTTCTGATAGGATTTACCTCCTCTTTCTCTCTCTCTCTCTCTCTCTCTCTCTCTCTCTCCCCTTCGGTGCGCGCATTCACGACGTCTGCTTTGGGGTCCGTCTGCCTTCTCGAGGAGGATCGGTTTCTCCTCGGTAGGACCGGAACCTCGTAAATCAGTAATCAGAATTCCTGGGGGCTTCGCCGAGGAGTAGTACGTTTACCACAGCCGGTTGCTTAAGCATGAAGATAAAAGGAGATGTCCGTCCGTCACGAGCGCGCGTCGATGCTGAAAATACATCGACACATAAGTCTTCCTCCCCTCGGCTCCGATCTTCTTTATTTCCGTCTTTGAATAATTGAAGCCCCAAGCCGGATCGTCAATGAGATCGGTAATAAAAATTTGCGTTTGCGTGGGAATTGCAATTTCATCATTTCGAGCTATCGCTATGCGATACGTATTTGCCGAATCACCTGGGAGCGTTTTAAATTTTATCGCGATAACTGGTGTCTGTAATTATTATGCTTTTAACTGTAATGCTGCGCAGTTTACTGCAACGTGATTATGATGCATTATGTACACTCTCATTAGCCGCATTATTTTGAACGTTACAATACTTCGTTCGGCCCGCTAAATGACAATTTCTATCGAATGTAACGCAGCGTTATATCGCTGTATCGTTATATCAATTTTGGAACTTAAAATTGTGCGATACATTTTGAATAATATTTATTGTCTTTCTTGCTAATCATAATTGTAATTTCAGATAAATTATACATTTATTACTGTTACAAAGACTCAATCAAATAATATTTTATTTACTTCTTGATATCTCGCTAATTTTGTCATAAGAGCAAAAATTGTCAATTTTTATACATATTGAATTTCTAAAATTTTAATAAAACCGAAATTTATATTAATTATGCAAAAAAATGCATATTAAAAATATCTAACAGTGAAAATAAAAAAAAATTTTCGATGTCATATTAAACGCATTAAACTTATTTGAGAATTTCTGAATTTTTATCCGTGAATTCATGAAGAAAAATGTAGTCACATGAGGATAAAATAAAATAATTTCATGCGCTTACCATTTTTAGATAATTATAAAATATTAATCAATTGAGCATGGCGCATATGCAATACATATACATGTGCGGTCAGGGAATATTTTCTTAAAATATTACTTAAATATATATATATAATTTTATATGGGCTGGGCTTCATAGCCGAGATTTTCACCGTAAGCATTACAAATATCACTCGTCTGTAACGAGTTCTCGACCTCGCACTGAGATTTCTCCTAAATTCCCCAGAGTGTGCGAACTTCTCGAGCGTGTCATGACGCACGTTGAAGTTCCGTATCTCCAAGCGTAACCCATCATGAGCTTTCCGGGGTTTACATCCACCTCTTATTCGGAAATTGCTCTACTCGTTATTCACGATTACTTGCGCTAATCTTATTAATGTGGTAAGGAATATATTATATTAATTGTATCGTGATTCGGATAATTTAACTAGTATTCCTAATTGTCTAGTAATTATCCACTACATGATACATCAGTCGATCGATCAATTTTAATGAAAACGTGAACGAAATGAAAGCGAATGTATTCTTACCTTGTTGAAGACTTTATGTCCACCGGCCATATCTCAGTTTATAATATTTTGTACTGTATTCAGCGCTGCGCTGTAACAGTTATTCTTCTAAAGTAGTAACGGTCGTAGAGAAAAGCGACACGAGTACAATTATTACGAGTACGAGAGACTTTATTATTATAATCAGTCGCGCGTGTTATTCTTAAAATTTCCCTCGTAAATGTTACAAACATTATCCTCGGGTTAACGAGCTCTCACCTTCTGCCAAGTTTCACCCGAAAATTCCCGGCAAGTTGGAACTTCGGGCGGGCGTTTTCACAAAGTTCTATACTTCACCAATGTATAGAGTTTTCAAGACTGCCATGATTCTAATTATTTGTTTTATACATAGCACAGTTATATTTTATTACTGCCGCGCCGCGTGGTTGTTAATAATATCGCTTCGTCATGCAGCAGACTGTGGGCTGCGGGAGAAATCAATGATTCATGAATGAAGAAAGTTTCATTTTTGTAAATCTTACCTTTTGGATCTGCCGGTGAAATCAGAACATTTACTCGTGCGTTACAAGCTCGAAAAGACAGTTTTACTTTGAGAAGAATTTCGCGATAATAATATTACTTAATTTAATGACAATATAGTGAAATTTTTTTATATTATAGCAATTTTTATTTTTATTATTAAATGTTTTTACTTTTCTACTGTAATTTTCTCTGCGCGCGTCAAAACGTAAAACCAAAATCTGTCGTCTCATTTTTAACACACTTTCAACTCTGCTCCGTTAAATCTATTTTCGATATTCAATTGTTCGAGCGCTATGATTTAGTCGAAGAAGACCCAGAGATCGAGAGGGCTAAAATGTCTTCGAGAAAAGCCTCGCGGCGCTGGTGTCATTTGTAATAGCCGTTTTCGCCCCTTTCAATGCCGCAACTTAATGCGAAGAAAAACGCTTCATTATAGCCGCGACGCTCTGCAGTAAATCACATCCGTAAATGTTACAAATATCACTGGAGCTTAACGAGCGCGCCCGCCCCTCCGCGCAAGATTCGTTTGAAATTCCCAAAGGGCTCGAACTTTAGAAGCGTGTCGTGACGGGTGGCGAAGTTCGTACTTTGAAGTGAAGCCCCGGCGATGGCCTGGGCTTTCAGGGCTCAGGAATTACATGTGGCAGCGTCCTACCGTTGAGAGTTCCCGGACTTAATTCGTCTATACAATAATGTGCATTGTCGGTCTGCTCTTTTTTTTTATTTTTATTTTTTTAGACTAGATGAATCCTCTCTTTCCACGTTTACTTCCCCTATTCTTCATTCTTTCTCTTCGTTCTCTCTTTCGTCCGTGTTCCGCCCCCCCTGCTTTTCGTGGCTACACCTTTGGCTAAAAATAATTTCCACGTTTCTCTCTCTTTCGGATTAGCTTTTGCTCGGATACTTGAGACTCAAGCTTTCGGTATACCTGTCAAGAGTTCGGTGGAAATTGCATTAGCGATGAGGAACTTGCAAACAGATGTGACTTTAGTTACTATTTGTGATCAGCGTGTTGTAACAATGCATCATTACGTTGCATTCTCCTTCGTGATTATTGCGTAGAATAGAAACTTCCACAACTACTATTGATTATTGTTACAGACTCTTGTGTATTGCATTTGTCCAAACGCCAATGAGAATAAATCTGTTATAGTAATCGCATAAATGTAGTCTGTTATAGTAATATCGGATTATAATAATCGGATTGATATTACAGTTATCATAAAGATGTATTTAGCGTTTGCTAAACTTGTGGTTTAGCAAATTGCTATTTACGTACAATTGCAATTACATATAATAATCCCTAGTTTTAGTATGATGAGAACTAAAAAGTTTTATCAAAATGTACAAGTAACTTTTTAGCTTGTTACCTTTACGATACATTTAAATTTATGTAACAACTTTCTCTACTCGTAATATAATTAAATAGCGAGAGATAATATTATCATGAATTATGATATTTATTTATTAGATCTAAAGTAACAATTACTCGAAATAAAATTATGTTTGGCTAATTTAATCGTAGGACAACATTTTTTAAATACCGCATTGAAATGTTTTCCCCGCTGATGAATTTAAATGAAAAGAATCGATGTTACGTATCGACCAAGCCCGTTTATTATCGAGATCATAACACGATCGTTTTCTAGAATTTCGAATCAGGTTATTCTAGGGGACTCATCCATTATTCATACCCATTACTCTTGATTGCAGGGTTGCGATGAATATTGTACACTTATTAGCGCGCTCCCATAAGAGCAGTAGCGTATTGGCGTGGTCCTCTCACGTAGCTAACCCAATATGGTAGTCAGGTTACAAAGAGGACTAACAGTACGGTCTTACTTGTTCGTTTGCTGCATAGGATCATAATTGCGCTGTTGTGTTGAAATTAAGAAAATGTGAAAACGCAACTACCTGAAGAGAATCCAGGGAACATTTAGAAACAAGGGAAATTCTCTGGTGCACAATCGATGTGCTGTTTCGAGAAAGCATTCCAAGTTTTGTAGGCTAAGCATATTTTACAAATTTAATTTATTACGGAATATATCGGTAAAGCGCCGGTGCAGTGCATTGTGAAAATTAACCTGAAAAGTTTCGTATGATGAAACTTTGAATTTTAGGAAATTAAATTATTAAAAAATATATAATAATGTATTTTTAATATAACTTTAGGAAGGTTTACGAGGAGAAGATGAATTTCATAAATAATTTACATCTTTTTCTCTGGCACGAGAGAAGATTTTTAAAATTCATTATTCATTTCCTTCTGAAAAATTTAATAAAATAAAATTTCCTTTCCGGAACAATTCTCTCCGCAGTTATTAGATACGATATTTTGAAGGTATTCAATTTGTTGAAACTGAGCGACTGTATGTAGATATTCTCTCATTGAAATTATATTGTTTCATCTCGATATTAAAATCGATGTCTTTGAATATTTCAACTTGCGCCGCTGCGCCAGTGTGGTTGAGATATCTCTTCGTTAATAGCATATTATTAATGATCGTTACGTGTAGAGGGAAAACGGAAGAGAGATCGTTATGAAGAGTGTTTATATTTCGCAGTATGTACGTACCGACGTAGTTCGCGCAAGAAATAGTCGCATAAATCTTGGATGGGTAACACTGCGTTTGGATCCTCGCCAGAGTAACGCATAGTACAATGAGTATTCATCGGTGTATTTCTTTGAGCTATAGACGCAGTCTACGTATAAAGATGCGTAATATTATGTCAAGAATATTCTATATTTAAATGCAAATTTTTTTAAATTAATGTAATTAAAATCTGGCATTTACACATATCTGTATTCTCTGCTTTAGAAATACAAATAGATATAAAATCGATTAATTTTTTATATTATAATTTGTCTTTTTAATTCTGTTTAGATTTTATTTAATGAAATTATATTACACATGTCAATGTTACTTGCATAAATAAAAGTGAAGTTAAATATTGAAATATTTAAAAGATTATGTTTAAACTTTTGCGAGGGAAAAATTACCTTAAAAGGTAATATTTTAAATACGTTTGACTTTATTCAAAATTGAATTTTATGCATAAAATAAAATTATATTTGGGTGAATTATTTTCCATTTTCGTAGTTTTTGATTCCAGAAAATGTTTTCAGAGCGAAGAAGGGGATTTTTTTGAAATTTAATATTTAAATACTATTTAGCGGTTCTCTTAACTGTAAAATGATACGCCAGAAGTTTACCCTTCAGCACGTAGTTGAAGCAGCGTCTTTATCCGACAGGATTGTGTAACAGCCGCGGTTGCGCGATCGCGGTAGTCAGGTGCATTAGAGGGTCCTTAAAGTGTCTTTCGCAGTTACCGGTTAGCCAGCGAGGCGGAGCGCGAATGGGCACTAAATCGTCAAGTTTCTCTGTAATTACAATCGTCCGCTGTAAATGTATTGTCGGATTTTCTTCACGCTGCAGCGCGCAGACGTGAGTTCACGCTCTCCCCCCCCCCCAAGGTTACGCCAGGTATTTTCGTGCTAGGAGTCGCTAGTTAATTCGTTACTTCATTGACTTCCTCTCGATTTGGTAACGGCAGTCAGAGAGGAAGTCGGTCGAAGCCGTGCGCGGTTCATTTAATTAACGGGAGATTAGCTCGGCCGCATTTCCGTGGACCGCCGGCACTCCACTATGTATATGCACCGCCATTGGCACGGCAAGTTAGACATTCCCTGTTAAATCTGCATTTCCGTCTTCCAAGTTTCGAGGGGACACACTGAGTGAGCACGGCCGAGAGGCGGGAGAGGCTGAGGGGGAGGAGGAGGCGGCGGAACAACGTGGCCGGATTCGCAACCACCGGCGGGGAAGAGTCAGGGTTGAGAGGCGCGCGAGGCGGACGAGAAAGATGGGAATGGGGAGGTGGGGAGAATAATCTACCTGCGCTGCCACCGTAATACTTGCCGAACAATCGGCATCGAATGCGGCGCGAGTGGTCGCCCGCCGCGCCGCGCCGCTCCGCTCCGGGATTCCGTCTCGTGAAAACAGCGGATTGCCTTAGCTACCCCCGGCTGCCTTAGCTGCCGCGGGAACTGCGAAGTTCACTCTCGGAACTCTACTGCCTTATCCGCCGGCGATCTGCGGGCCGCCGAATTGCATTATCGCGCGCCAGGCAATAGTATCGGCCCGCTCTCGCGGTTGTCGCGATTAGTTTAATCGCCGTTACTTCATAACGCCGCTGCGTTACGCGCGCGCGCGCGCGCGAGGTGTTAAATTGCATCGGTACACCGAGCCCCGCGCGCGAACTACCGTTCTCCACTCGGGGAGGTAAATACTCCTTTTAATGGCTCTCTCAATTATCCAAGACAAGACTATTAGGAGAGAGACGGCTCGCTCGCGCGCTTTGGATTTTAATTTTGTTTCAGCCTGAAACGCGCGATTCGATTTTACTTGCCGCTCGCTCGTGAAAGTTTACAACTCCCGAGGATGAGGATGTATCGCTGGGGGATCCCGGGAGTGTAAAGATTCGTCGGTTCTACGAGGCAGCGAATTAACTTGTCTCATTTTTCGTCGGGATACTTTAATTGACCGGTCGATTTTCTTTTAATTGCAATTGTCGAACTTCACGCGATGTGAATATTCATTGACGCCGTTTCGTATTTGAACTGTAGAATTCGAAAGAATTTTCTGTTTCGCGAAAAGCTTGAAATCTTGTTTTTCGTATGTTTTTTTCCCCCCAGTAAAGCAAACGTTCGAAACATCATTGAGATTTTAGCTCAAAGCTTGATTTTCCGTGTTATGTTTATAATTCAGCGTATTTACTGGGATATAATAATTATGCAGCCGAAGGGAGGAGAGAGAATGGAAACATTGGCATTAATTTTATTTCCTGCTACTCGCAGGCTATACGTGCTTTATATCGCTAAATAATCTTTAAAATTGGTACATTAATTAATGGCGCAAACATGCCGGCAGCGCCGGACGTGTCATGAATATTTGCGGGACCCGTCGATGCCGGGGAGAGCGCGGCGTTGCTAAGGTTAAAGTTTACGCGGACTCGTTAATTGGTTCGCTTAGACTGGCATTTCGTGCCGCAAACATAGCGACGTGGCGTTTGTAGCGATTTCCCGATTGCTCGGCGGGGGGAGGGAGCGACGCGACGCGGGCATAGATCACTCCGCGCGGCCGACGGGGGCGCATCCGAAATGCGCGCCACCGGGTCGTATCGATAAACCGATCGCCGGCTGCGACGTCGCCGCAATTGATGGACCACGAGGGCGCCGATATTGTTGTGACGATAATGACGACGTTAGTGACGTTCGCTTATTACCGGAGCGACCGCCGCATCGTAATAAGCTGGCATGCGGGCGCGCGGGGTCGATGAATATTCAAACGCGAATCGCGATACCTTGACCGCGCGTATCGCGAGTTAGGCGCCTATCGCTTCACGAATCCCGACATCCGAGTGTTCTTGATTCCGTGAACCTCTCGATTACGACTAACGTGACGATCCCTAGGATTTGTTGAACAAAAGCAAAAGCAGTACAGTCGAAATATGCACAAAGTGCGGCTCGTGTCTATTTCTGCCAACGCAGATTAGCTTAAATTTAATCTCGGTTTAACTTGCTTCTGTCTTCTTTTAGTCCTAAGGATTAGGAAAAGATGAAGGGTAAGTTAAACCGAAATTAAAGTTAATCTGCATTGGTAGAAATGGACGTAATTATATAGTAATTATACAAGATATATGTTACAGCGTAAAATTTCTTTCTGACATTTATTACGTGATATTGAATATTGCGTAACAGAATGTTGCGCTGGGAGTATTTGCAGCAATCAATTACAATGCAAATTGAATGAGTTTATATTGCTTCACGTCGCCTCTTTACAAATTGCAGAATATATGAATTATAATTTTACATATACTCGTCGTAAGAATTTTATTTGAATAATGTTTCTTTTCATGTTTGCTTTTTTTTTTCATGTTTTCTAGCAATTTTTACATTGCTGTTGTTGAAATATAGTCTGAGTGAATATAAACAGCGAGTTAAATTAAAGTTTTCTCAGAATTAAAGTTCTCCTAAGTTTAATAACAAACTAAGTTTAATAACAAACTTTGCATATTTATCAATAAAATATCGTTGGGGTAAATGCTAAGTAAGTATTATTGTTTAATTAATTTTAATGACGTTAGAAAGAACAAGTAAAGATTTTTAAAAATATCGTAAATGTATTTCATCGCATTATACAGTTTGCAAATATTTGTGTATGGTTGCACATATTTTCCCAATCCGTGTACAGTGCGGAAAGGGATTATTGCGGAATGCATACAATAACGTAAGCCGAGCATCTCAAAATACGCCATTCCGTTTTTTAATCATCTGGCACGAGATATTTCAATGTGAAGAAAAATCTCCCTTTACAACTGCTATTTTCTAGATGCGCACATTTCTCCCTGTCCCCTTCGTTGTAGAAGGATTTACAAAGACGCGGTGCATTCAAGTTGCTTTAGCTCTTTAACACCACGAGTGATAATACTTTCGTGATAAACACGGACGATTTATTCTGCGTCAAACGCGTTTACGACTTGTCGCGTTATGTGGGCATTTAGGTAACAAGCACTCTATATTTTGTTCATTTCAACATTCGGGTTTTATATTATGAACGTCCAAAAAAGCCAAATTTACAGTATTTTACGTACCATTTTATGAAAAATTCGCTACATAGCATATTGTTTGACTAAAAATTTCCAACACATCTTTTTCCAGAAATGAAATAAGTACATAAGCATCTTATTTAAAAGATATACAAATAAAACATTAATTTTTTTTGACAAACTAAATATAGTTGTTTACAATATTTTTCTCGATATTAATATTTCCGCGTGTTTAATGAAAATTTTTCCTCGTCGGGTGCATACACATCGAAATACATGTGTATGTCGCCAAGTCATGATTGTATGACACGGTCGTTTGTACATACATGTAAATTCAAGCTAATGATTCGGTACTGCCTTTACATATAGTCGGATGCATAGGGAATGAGCGCCGTTTGCGTATAGCAGTCCCTATAAATTACGTCAACACATCCAGCGCGTCGACACGGGCTTTATTCGATTACGCCGAGCCGGCCGCGCGAAAATTCCGCGCGAGCTCTCGCGACTAATTGCGGCGGGGGCATTTTTTTTCCTCCCCCGTTTCCCACGACTCGGTCCTTACGAGATCGTCCCCCCTCCCC
>VBVQ01003612.1:6764-17975 GCA_011636635.1 Tetramorium simillimum
CCCCCCATCCCCTCCCTTGCGTGAATCGCGTTTCCGACCATCTAGTTAATGCGACGCCTCTGGTCCACGTAGAGCTGCACGACGCCAAAATCAATTCAATCGATACGGTTCTCGTTCGCGGTTTACGTAATTCGAGATAGGTCGTCGACGGTTTGTGATGTAGACCGAGTAAACGCGGTTCCATAATCTGGTCTATATAATCTAACATGCACGATATCTAAGTAAACATTTGTCTGACAAGTTTGGCATATTTGAGTAAAATATTTTATACGTTTTTGATGTCAAAGAACGAAGATATCAACTTTTTCGCGATTTCCAATGAAAGAAATTTGATTGTACTCAAATTATCGCGCTTACGCTTCCTCACATGATGATCTTGTAGTCTCACATTGAAAATGTGTGAATCTGATATAAACATATTAATAGACTCGTCAAAGTTCTGTCTCATATTTTTATATGTAGAAATAAAGATATAATGTAGAAATGAAGGATAATGTCAGATTCACCTCGTTTTCGATCGTAAAACCAATAACGAACTATCCTGTTTATGGCATTTAGCTACTAATTGTAAGATGTGTATAAACTCGAGTCAACTCGCTCACTATCCACCAACACAAACAAACTAAAAATTAACTAGTAGCATGAACATCCTTTTCACACATCGGTGTTACACGGAAGTTACTTCGCGTGCCGCCGCAACTGATACAAGCAACACAGGAACGGACGACAGTGTGGACGCAACCCTTCGACAGATTAACATTGTCGATACGTCGTCGATGTCGATCAACGTCCGTGACACGGGAACGCATTTGTCGCTATATCTGTTAGCGGGGTGCTGTTCCACGGTATACAAGTTGCTCCGCACGAGATTACAAGATGTATTTAGAAACGTCAGATTGAAAACAAAATTTATATACTCAAACGGATGAATGGATTTTTTTTACCAATTCAACAACTTTACGATATCAATCCATTTTGTATGCGATATGACAATGACAATGGATATATCTGATAATTGATCCGATTCGCTCCGGGTAATGAAATTTGAGAAATTCTTATAACGTATTATAATAAATAGAAAGTGGGTACAGTTTTTAATTATCCACTTTTTATTTTGACAACAAAAAATTGAGGAACCAAAAATATAAAACGTTTTTTTCGTATTCTATTTAATATTCTATAAATCAATTTTTATTAAATAATTAAATAAATAGCTGAGTCTTCGTATCTATAATGTTAATTGAGAAAGATTTTTATCCCAAAAATTTTATTTATCAATAGTTTTGTACATTTAATCGATCAGTATGGAAATTGATGTATATCAATAACGCGGACTCGTATAAATTTTTATTTATTTATTACTTTATTATTTTATTACTTTGATTCATTCGATAGTGTCATTGACGCTATCGATATGTATTAAGTTACGCGATCGGTTATCTATCGCTCCGACATATAACGGTGTGAAGTTTCGAAACCAAGTGCTTCTATTTGAATACTAACACGACTCGCCAAAAGTATGCGTAGGCATGCCATGGATATGTCGAGGCTCGTTAGAAGCTCTTTGCCTCCATTATTCTCCTCATTCGCCTTTTGTTCTCTCTTCCGCGGTGGCTCTCTTCTCTTTTGAACTAATAATGACTGAACATGATCCACATTAGACTCCCTGCCGCTTCGAGTGCGGCGCAATCGAGTGCATTGCGGGAAAGCTTCCATTTCGTTCTTCGCTATTACCAACGAAATACCATTAAAAACCGCTAGTTTTACGAGAGTTTACATAGTTGGGAAAGTTCATCGTGCGCAAATGCTTTCTCGCCAAATATTACTGCCAGAATAAAAAGCAATAGGTCAGAACAGCTATGGATCACACGAGAAACGTAGTCACGAGAAAAAAAAATCAGATAATATCAGCATGTACGTAATGTTCGCATATCCACGAAATAGCTATGAACTGTAAAATTAATTGTAAACTGGTAAAGTTTGATGGATATCAAATGCATAAACATAAGTGCATAAAACTCTCGAAAATGTTAAAACGAAACTGAGAACTGTTGAATATAAATATTTGATATAAAACTTATTTGTGGATTAAATCACTGACATATCGATAAATACATTATAAAATCTAAAGTATTTCATAAAAATATTGGGAGACATGAATTTATAAATAAAATCTAAAAATCTAGAAATAAAATATATATTTTACTTAAATATTAAATATAATAAAAATAATTAAATGTTACATATATCTTTTATGATATTGTTATGTCAAATACATTTTTCTATAATAACAAAATAAGATACGTGAGAATACGAAGAATAACAGAAAATTGGAACTAATGTACGTTTCGTATCAGTTTGAATCTCGTCATAAGGTCGAAAGATAGTGCATCTTTAAAGAAGCTCTTTCCGTCCGCAAAATGGTACAACAAAAATGCAACAAATGCTTCTGACAAGAAAGAGGATAAAGGATGAAAGGCTGATGCTTGCCATTGGCGTGAAATGGGAACGGATGAATTGATTCGTCCGTCCGGGACGATACTTGATCGATTATCGAAATAATGAACGCCAGTTTCCGCGACATGAAGAGCCCATTGCAGTGCATTCAGCGCCGAGAAGACTGCGGCGGGCTATTAATACGGTTGCGTGCGCTTTTTTTTGTTACAGACCGGCCTCGTGAATGAACGCGAGATGGACGTCTGAATCGAAGCCGTCATGGCCCCATTTCTATTGATCCTGCCGTTGCTGGCATCGCTACGCTACCTGATACAGCCGATCGGTAAGCGATGTTCCTCTTCAACATCCGTTCGCCGGAAAAATGTAACGGTATAACACGAAAAAAGCGCATCGTGCAACTTGAATCTCTCGCTTTCAGAAAGCCCCTCAGGATGTCCCGCGTTTGGTCGACTCGAGTCGATAATCAATTGACACGTTAAACAAATTACCATGATTAACGATCTCACTCGCATTGCTCCAGCAAATAATAAGAGCAAAATTGACAAGTACAAACGCTTTTAAAAGTTATGAATTTAATACATGTAAGTGTAAAGTATTTTTTCACAATATTTTTTATAATTACGGTAAAAGTTTTCAAGAATGATAAAATTGCCAATTTACTTTAATTTACCGATATATAATTATAGAAAACTTCTCGCGATATTGTAAACTCCCTTTTCAGTACGTTAACATATGTAACCGTAGGAATAAACATAGTTTTAATACTCATTAATCGTCCAGGAATAATCTTCAACAATCTTTCTATTTACACGTTATACGAACAGTTATATTACCACTTATGTATAATCGTAGATGATATTAATGGAGAATGCGAATGATATCAAACGACTTTTGATAACTATCGAGATGCTTCTGATAGAGGATTTAGGCAACCTCTCTCGTATTCGTGGAAGCCGAACGGAACTCCGTTGTTTCCCATCCGCGATTTATGGTCTTCGTGCGCTAACGAGTTCCTCTCTCATGTGATAAGAATCGTCTCGATAACGGTTAATAGCTAGAACAAGGGGCAAAGAGAAGGAAGAAGGAAAGAAGACAAATGGGAGTAGGAAAAAACACTAAAAATATCACGATAGGCATATCATTTCTCGCATTACCATTGCTTGAAAGCAAATAATTGACATATCATAAATGGTTTTTAATAGTTAATGAGAAGAGAGAGAAACAGATGTACACATCTTCAAAAATTAATAGTGCAATTAATAGCGTATAGAATACACAAATATGTGTATAGAATTTAGTTCTTGCTCTCAAAATAAAGAGAACTTATAATTTAAAAACACAATTCTTAAATTATAAGTTCTTTTTATTTTGTATTAATCGGGCGATATTTATCGAAAGAAGATAAAAACTTGGACATGTACATATACATATAAAACATTTCAATCTTTTTATCTAATAAAAAATATAACAAAAATTAAAATAGAGACATAAAAAAATTTTCTCGGATATACATATTTTATATAATTTAGATACATGTAATAGATTTCTGTATTATTTTAATTTGGTTGTTAAAATATTATGAAACTAGCTGAAACTTGTACTCTTATTGATGCATTGTAAATTTCTGCGTTATTTTCATGCGTCCCGCGCTCAAATCCAACAGACCGTAAAAAGTTTCGCGAACACGAACAGTCGAATTATACGCGTTAAACCGTGAAAACGTCAGTTCCATCTATTTTATTATTCTTTATGTATCTCACAGTTCATTGAGCGCGAATGAGAGCGGAAATACCAAATAGCGTGCCCCGTAACTTGTACACTATATTACGTTGTCTTGCTTACGTTAACACGGATTTATCGCCACGCGCGAAATTCAGAACGAAACTTTAGCGCGCCTTAGCGCACATTTTCGTGAATAC
Organism: Tetramorium simillimum; assembly: GCA_011636635.1. Lineage (NCBI taxonomy): Eukaryota > Metazoa > Arthropoda > Insecta > Hymenoptera > Formicidae > Tetramorium > Tetramorium simillimum. The sequence goes on from VBVQ01003612.1 coordinate 11,141, forward strand.
ACCGGGTATGAAAACCGCAACGAAAACAAACGCTTTTAGCCGCAAGACGTTGCTAGTTAATTTACGGTACGAAGATCCTGGCACTTACGTAGGACAGAGGTACAAATCTTAGAGAGCATACCGCGATCGTTTATCTAGCAAGACAGCAGGACGCTAGTCAAACAACATACCAAATGTATCTATTATGTCTCATGCCTTAAAGATAATAGGACATTTTATTTGATCGTCGAAGAAGTTTAGATAGACATTATCTCAATATTTTGCATATCGTCATCGCAACACGTAATAATATCGGTGATTCGTATGATATGCATTTTAATGTATAATATGCATTTAATTTCGGATCTGCTACTCGTAGTTTTATAAAATCGACTATTAAAGAGTAGCGTGTAGATTATATATTTTGTAAGCTCGAGCGTTCCACGCCATTTAGCTCCATATGAAGATAACGTTTCACATCTTTCATTGGAGAATGGCTCGCTAAGGAAAATTCTTTTATAACGTTGTATCGGATATCCGGAACAAATCGATCGCCGATTCTACACGGCAGGCTTCAATTCGCGCATATCAAGATATTCCAGTAGAATGCTGCCGGACCTGGTCCTTACCATGATAATGCATGATGCTACGGCGCGCGCGGTAGCCGGGGAGAAATACGAGAGGAGCCAACGCAACTTATTGCATCCCGCAGATGCGAATCCCGTGTGAGGGGAGGGCGGTCCGCGGGGGACGGAAGCGATGCGATGGAACTGCAAAATTCCGGGGCAGCATGCGCCTCATTTCATACGTCGACGTCTAAATCGTAACGCCCCATGTGTACGGCATTCCCTGGGAACGTCCATTCTTTAGTAGGTCATATCCCTCGACTGCGTTTCTGGATCTTGCGATGTTCTGTTACAAGTTCGCATTACACGTACATCCTCAACTAACCGCGTACGAATCGAGGAATCTGCATACCGCTTACGTCATTCACATATGTTTTTCCATTAATGTAACAACGGCTTATATTCGTGAAATTGTCCGCTAGAGATATTCTAAAATTTCACGTCAGAAATTTCTCTCCTTGATAAATATATCGCTACAAAATATTGAAATATTTCTATCTAAATATTCCAACATAAAGTTGAACTTTATAAAATGTAGTTAAATTTTAAATTGGGCTTTAAATTTATTGGCAGCTCATGTTCGTCCAAATAAAATATTATATCTGCAAACAACATTGACATTTTAAAGTAAAACAGGTAGAAATATATTTAATTTGTATAATATTAAATGGCGTAGAATACTCAAAGCATATATTTATATGCCGGATGAAAATAAACTCAAATTAATTTAGACAATTTTAATATTAGGAAAATTGCAGCATAAAATTATCGTATTAAACCGTAGAAGATATTTCTCTCGAATCAATTTATATCATTTTAGTTAAAAGCTTTTTTACTCCTCCATAGTTAACGGTAAAAGTAGTTCCGAATGGATTACGGGATTCCAAAAGTATACATTTTTTAATATTGCACCGTCAAAAAATAAAGACAAAATTCGCAGATTTTTAAAAATCTGGGGTAATTAAATTTTCTAGTCTTAATATGTTCTATTTCAAGTCGCAATTCTAACTGTCCAATGTCTTTTAAATAAAAAAAAGTTTAATTACTTTATATAGAAATAATTGAATTTTTTAATATAAATTTATCATAAATAAATTAAATATCTTGAAATTAAAAATCCCAATTAAACAAAATATAATATCTTTATATTATATAGTAGTCTAATTTAAGTATATGTTTAGACTTTTATATCCCGTGTTTTTTCTTTTTTACAGTACAGTAATTTAACTCATTACATTTAAATTTTACATAACTAAACTTTATAAAACAAAACTTAAATAATAAAAATAAGTTAATATTTATACGCAAAAGATCTACAAATATATAATTTTCTTTTAGATATTCTAGATTGTTAAATTAATAGCAGAAATCAAAATAGTTAAATTGAAATAGTTAACATATATATCTAAAAATAACGATATATAAGCTAAAAAATACATACGTAAAATTGAGTTAAAAAATAAATAAAATTTAATGGAAGCAAGAAACATCTGTTAAACATGTGATCATCTAAAAATACCCATGCACTTTGATTCAGTATTTTTCGTTAATATCGAGAATAACGTCAAGTTGCTTTACGCTGCCTAATAAAATCGTAACATCGCGAAATAGAGAGGGAAAGCAGCGAGACGTAAAAAGCATCATTTCCGACAAGGCGGAAGCAACGGAAGCGTGCGCGAGTAAACGAAACTGCCGTCGTTGCTTTAACTGCAGCATAGCTAGTGCGGTAATGACGAGTAAACTTAGTTTGCAGTCAGCCCTGCGAGACCGAATATATCCTGCTATTAGCTTCGTTATTTACCAAAAGAATAGCACCAAATCATTGTTCGATCTGATTCGCTGCGAAATACGAAAATCACACTGTTTTGATGAAAATATAAAAATATAATCATTCTTGGAAAACTTTTGCGTGAGGGATCTTTTAACTTTCACACATTTTAATATTTTATCATTATTTAATTAAGAAGCTGCCATTTTTTCTAGCGTTGAGAATAAAACAGAAACGAAAAGAGAAATCATGACCGACACTTGACTCTTTCAAATCGCGAATTTAAATTTAATGAAAAAATGTAATAATTTTAAGATGTTATTTTTACTGCGAGTTTTTAATCAATATTCAACTCCCAATGTATTATTAATATTTATAGTTGATAAATTTGAAACATTTTCATTATGTCTTAATTATTCTATGATAAAACGGTGAAATTGCCATTAGATTAATAAATTACTTCTAAGTAACTGTTGCCGCGTAGCAATGCGCTTTTTATGCATAGATAGAAACTAGTAGGGGTTAATTACTGCAGAGCACGTAGTGGTTTTTTTGTTAGTGAATAGCTACAGTCGATATTAAGACTTGAACTGAGTAAGAACAAACATTTCAGTCTAACGAAAAAGCAATGTATAAATTGCGAATTCTTACTATAAAATTTGATAAAATTCTTACTATAAAATTTGATAAAATTTGACAAATTCAAGATTATATATTATAGCATGTTACACAAATGCTATATATATTATCTTTTATAATATTAAGATATATTGTTCAATTTTTTTCACATTTATGTACAGTTGCGCGCATCGATGTTAGACGAAAAGAAACATTAGATTCGAACGTCCGGAAATTAAATAATATCAATCTCCATCGCGCTCGCGTGCGTACGGGCACGTGCAATACAAGCGAAGCGGACATGCGATCCAAGCTATATAACAACATCCGAGAATTTAATATCCTGCTAATTGCGAATATATTGTAAGAGGAGGATGCCAGAGTAAGCCAGGGAGGATGAGAGAAAGCGATATCGAATCTCTCCACCGCAACCTTTTAATCGCGGCGCAATTTAAAATAGCATCGCGGTGTTTTGATTGCATCGCGTTCCAACCTATCTTCTGCAGCTATCTGATGCAAAAATATTCGTTTCCGATACTGCTATAAACAATAACAGTTTCTATTGTCGTAATCAAGTGCTAAGACGAATCGGTATATTTAAAAATAATGAACTCAATATTCACCGCTACAACCATAATAATGTAAGATATTTATGTGGAAAATTATATAAAATTAAGGAAGAGAGAGAAGAGAATGAGAGAAATGAAAGGAGAGAAGAAAAAGACATAAAAAATTTTTTAAAATAAAAATATGACTATATTTCCTTTTTTTCTTCATATCACATTAATTTATACTTTACATTTTATAGTTTAGATTTATCGCTTAATTTATTATTGAAGAATAGACATTATTTACGCAATATCGCGAGTCATGCATGAATGCATGCATTTCAAAACATTGGTATCGGATAATAGGTTTAAAAATAGATTTAAAAATCTATATACTCGATCTACCTTAATCGCCGAATATTTGGTAAGCGCAAACTGTGCGACGACCCGCGCAAAAATTTTTCGCGAATGAACGCCGCCGGCGTTATGAGCTTACCGAACAGAGCACAGCATCTGCGCTATATGCTGCATATATCGGTATGCACCTATATTTAACCATCAATTTATTGTAACAGCCGATAGGTGTTCTAACAGAATTTTCACTCTGACGAATTCGCAAGTATAATTTTATTCGTTGAATTGGTTAAAACGTCTGAACTTTCTAGTGAAACATTTCAGCCCGGAAGCGTATGCAGACAAGAGTATTATCCTTTGAATAACAACTCGCTATTGAGATTTTATCATACAAAATTGTAATGTTACGTTCGTGGCGCTTTTCGGTCAAATAATATTAAAATGCAATAAGTATGTGTTTTATATTGTTAATTTTATATCGTAAAAAATATGTATGCACCGTTTATAAAATAATATAACATTAATCTATAAAATATAAAAATTATGATAAGAAGGGCATAAGAAAAATTGATTTCAAATTTATCAGAGAATTTAATTCTAAAATATTTTTAAATAATTCTGAGATAATTCTCCGGACTACGTTGTACATTTGACTACACGTATCTATTATATTTGTATTATTTAAACGTTTTACGATGATCAAGGTTTGAACTTTTCCACAATAGAAATATTGTCCTAGATTTCAAGTTTAAGAGAGATGACAGGAGGACAAATGTCATTTCTAAAAATATTTTATTCAAAAAATATTATTTTAAATGCCAACCTCTACAGGAAATTAATAGCAAAACGATATGTATAACGATATTAAGATATTACATTAAAAATCGCTCCATCTAAATAGACCTTTGGCGCTGATGGCTTGCCTATGCACACGACGAGACCTTTGTGCGATGGTGGTCAAAGCCCTTTCGCTATCGATCGTGTCCGCTCTATCGTGAATAGTTGGTAACTTTAGCCGTTGAAGTTGATCAATTGAGCGATAGCCACGACGGCGCGGCGGCGTGCAGATGTATTAATACATACGAAACCGTATGTGCAAAGCGTTTAACAGCAGATCAGACGATATCTCCTTTCAAGTGAGCTGCATCGCAATAATCTTGCAATTTGTTGCGTTAAAATAATACGCGTGCACGTTCATAAACATTTACACATCACATAACATTTCTGCGCTGTAATGTTGCAGTAATTTTCTCTTCTCTTCACAATATTCCTGTATATAACTGAAGCGTTGCAATGTTGCGGCAATAATGCTGGAATGTTCTATGTTATCTGGATAATAATCTTCTTAACCGCAACGCGTAAGCTACTGATGATTTTATTATTAGTATTAGCGTCATTCAACCCCGGCAACGTTCAGCGGTCTGACATTCGCGTTTATTGCTTTCGTAAATATTAAAGATTCGACTAGCTCGAATAGGGGCGAGTTCCCGACTGGGTTATCTATGTAAAATGCACACACAATGCACGTCCGCGTTTGCCTGGGAACTGTTCGCACAAGCTCGACAAGTAACTTGGTGCGATTATTCGCGCGTATCCCACGTCGCCACGTGCAGTAAAGCACCGGCGATCGTAATTAAAGCGCGAGCGGATGATTAATCGCCCGATACGGAATCGCGAGACGGAATCTTGACGCGCAACGTAACTCGGCCCTTACCCTTTGCTCGTCCTCTCCACCTCGGCTCCGCTGTCGTATTCGAAATGCAACCCCCGGCGTCGGTTGCAATTGGGTCGTCGGCAATTACGCTAGTCATTCACTCGGCTATGCAGAGATAAGGGGACGGGTAAGGAGACAAGGGATTATTGCGGTGGGTACAGAATTTAAGATTCGTCATGCATGTGTAAGCCATGAGAGAGTTGTTTTCGTTCTTTTTCGTCGCGTCATCCTTTTTCGACTGCCGTACCACTATATTCAACTTGTCGTTATATTAACGCTCGATTGCGTTTCTCTTTTTGCGTTCTCTCTTTCTCGTTAAAATTTTACTCTTACTAATCTGTTAATACAAGAGAAATGATCGCTTCAGGATTAGGCTTATGTATACGCCATTTTTATATACCTCGTAACTTTTTAAAAAGTAAAGCAAAAAAATTATTTTTAAAAGCAAATAATTTTCATGTCTTATTGGTTACGTTGTGATAACTTATTTGACACAGATAATAACTTTATATATCTACCTGTACAATTAAGTTGTCTAATTTTTCAATTTTATTTTTAAAAAATGTTCTTTTTACCTTTAATTCTTTCAACTAATACTTGATGTATGAATATCTAGATTGTAAAAAACATAAATGAGAGAGTTAATAGAATTGTGTAAATAAAATCAGTTTGAAATAAGTATATAAAAAAAGTATATTTCTTTAAATATTAATAATATTCCAATTGTATTAAGAGATTGTAATAACTTAGTTTAGTTATTTCATAACTTTTAATTAATTATAATGATAAAATGAATGATAAAAAGTAAACATCATTTGCAATATCTGGGGCATATCGCTTTTCATGTTCATATACACGCTTCAGTAGCGATGTTGACCGCATACAGAATCAGACGACGCAAACCTGTTGACAAGCAACCAGGAGCAACACCTGTGACATCAGAATCCGTGTAATAATCTGTCGTTCTATATCACAGAGCAACCTCGTCAACTTGATATATACGCGAAGCATAAAATACATCTACATGTATGCTTCGAAGCTCTGAATCCGAAGATATTGTGAAGATTATATGTGACAATTCCCGAATGCAAACGTCTCGATGGGGAAATGCGCGAATAAAAAATATTAATTTGCTAAAATATCAAGCGTTATTGTTATTCTTAATGGTTTTTGAGGAAGTAGCTTACAACAACGTTTTGCGTGAACTACATATATATATATATATATA
>VBVQ01003613.1:0-16811 GCA_011636635.1 Tetramorium simillimum
GACACGGAATTGATTTACAACTGTCGTATGGCTACTAACATTAATTTCAAGATATTTGTCTTTGTTCGTCTTTTCAAAAATCAAAGTGGACTTGAATCAATTAAACAGAATTAACTCGATGCGTAATGTAAGAAGGAAAAAGGAAGAAATCTAGACGGGGGCGAATCGCCATTCCATCATAAGTCTAAAGGCTGCTACATTCAAGAAATTCAAGAAAGTTCATGAAAATTTGAAATTAAGAGAAACAGATCATACTAAGATTCATCATGCTCTAACCTGTCAATTACGGTAGCGACGAATATCGTCATCACGACCTCGGTGAACCCGATGACGATGGTCGCCAAGAAGGGGTCGATCGTGCTGTTTGCCGCCTGGAAGATGTTGACCGTGTAGAATAGAACCGCGTCTACGCCGCACAGTTGTTGGAAGAACATGAGTCCCATGCAGGTGATAGCGGCTCTACGTCCGGCCTTAGTGCCGACGAGATCCTTGAGGCCGCCCGACGCGTTCGCCATCCTGTCGACGTCATCCTGAAGAACGGTCATCTCCCCCGCGACGTCGTAATGCGGTCCCCGCAAAATCGTCAGCACCTTGGCGGCCTGGGCCTTACGATCCTTCTGCACCAGCCACATCGGCGACTCCGGCATGAAGGGCACGCCCAGGACGAAGGGCACCAAGATGGCACAGCAGACGATGTTGAAGACCACGTAGGAGCAGTACGCGCCCGCCACATACGAGAACATGATCCCCGAGGAGAAGAGCAGGGGAAAGAAGGCGCCGAGGGCGCCGCGAATCGACGCCTGGGCGATTTCGCCGGCATAGACCGGCACGAGGACGCAGGCCGCCCCGGCGCCGATCCCGCCGACGAATCGGGCGGCGTACATGCTGACGATGTCCCCGGTCGTGAGGAGAGTGAGCCAGCACGTGGCGAACGGCACAGCTGTCAGGAGGATGGCCCATTTCCGACCGATTCGATCGGCGACCTTGCCAGCCGGCACGGCGCCCACGATGGCACCCAGCGCCAGCAAGGATGTTATCCACGAGATCTGATCCTCGCGCAGTTGCGGAAGGAAGGATTCCGTCGATGTGAGATACGGCAGAATCGGCGACGTCCAACCGAGCGTTATACCGGCCTGCATACCGCCCAGCGCAGCTGCAAACGAACAGCAACACTCATCGTCAAAAGAAAGATTTTCTTTAACAATTTAAAAGGATTATTGTTCGAAGTATCGCGAGATTTTGCATTAAAAGATAGATGTTACAAAGAATGATTAAAAATCTTTTATTCAAGATCAAAATAGTACTAAATGCTCTAAAAAACATCGTTCCGCTTATTTTATTAAATTAACAAATTTACATTTTATTCATTAAAGCGAATCGTGTCGACACTTGTTGAATAATCTGATTAATTGAAAAAAATATATTTTATGCATATAGTAATAATGTGTCTGTAGGAAAAAGAATTAGCAAAAGTTTTGTCGTAACAAAGCTTTCGTTTATTCATTTATCTACAATGAAACATTCTACAAAAGTAAGATGACCATTTAAAGATTACACGCTCATACACACACACACACACACGCACACATACAAAGGTTTTCGCGATAAACGTGTAGACAGATAAGTCGCTGATTCAGTTGTAGGCAGGTCTCAAGAAGTCGATCACTTTAGATAATATCGATATCGTACATCGTACGAGACAACCTGTCGGCTACATTACCCACATGTATTATACAACATGAGAGAAGTAGTACATTGATCTTGGTTAAACGGTTTCAAGTTTCTTCGGATAGTTATACGTGAAGGGAAGCTAAAATTTATATTCTTCGCATTTCTAATTTTATATTAACATGCATAAAAAAATGTAGCAGTAAAATTCCGTTAGTTATAATTTTCTTAAATGATTTTTATTTAATTTCATTTTTATCGCATCTTCTTTGACTTATCGTATGTAATGATATGATTAATGTAAGTTCCGAAAAAAATTGGAACACGTATGATTTATATCTAAATATGTATATTCTGAAAATATTATAGTTGATTATTTTTTAAAATTTCTTTCTGCTTACAATGGTTACATAAAATATTTTAGTAATTGCGTGAGATAAAGATTTATTATTAAGTAGAAACGCGAGATATGATGATATTTCCATGAATCTCTGATATTGAGATTATGATAATACTTATAACATCATTAATTGTATATACGATTTTTAAATGTTTCTTTAACAATAGAATGAGTAACCTATAAAAATAATCTTGTCAAAGTTTACTCGGAACCACTTAAAATTGTTGTGACGTTTCTGATAAGAAAACATTATCTGAGCTACTAAATGTGTACTAACTTTTTTACCACAGTATAATACCTAATTATCAATATTAATTATATTAAAATCACACGTTATATACATATAAGAAACAATAATAAGTTACGTTTAGTTTTGAAATTAAAGAGTTAAACAAATATAATATTTAGTCGAAAATTATAACATGAATCATAAATTGACGTTATCTCCAATGAAATTAAGTTCCATAAATATTTTGTGATAAAAATTTAATGAAAATTTATATATCGTTGACAAGATAAAGCACCAATATTTCTTTTTGCGTATAATTCTTATTTTAAGAAGGACATCGAGTTTTAGATAGATTTTCGCGCATAATTAATCTCTTTTAATAAAGTCCTAATTTGACGGTAAGAAATGAACTTTATATTGTGAGTATAATCCATATTACTTATAAAAAGGCAGAGTTACTTTTCCATTCTTCAGCACAGACAGCTTTATCATCATTATACTTATAATAGAGTTTATCTCCATGATTCACGCTATTTAACTTGAGCTTTACTTGTCACAGTTCATTTCTTTTAATTTAAGAAATAAGAAGCGGTGGTCAGATCTATGGTAGAACATTTTGTAAACGTGACCTTGAATACGATCGTTGAAATGTCAGGTGCGCTAGAAATACGTGCCAGTGCAAAAATACGTGCCGATATCCAAAAGTTAGGACGTTTTACAAAGGTTCCGTGTAAAAACGGTATTCGCCATCTCTTACTCACCGCACAAAACGACTAGAAACTGAAATCGCTTTTTTCCTTCGCTGAAAGAATCGGAATTGTTCACTTGTGATACATGGTATTGTTGGTTTTTATCCGGTAAGGTAACCAGAAAAGGTTTCAATGTTGTATCATTGACGTGTGCTATCGTGGTGGTGCCCATCGTCATTTGACACGGCGTCGATTTGAAATAGAAAAAAGAAAGAAGAGTTCTCGTTGCAGAGGAATCACTGATTCGTATTTACTACAACGTGGTAAACTGTCGCGAAGTATTTCAAAGGCAAAAAGACGCGTTTCACGCCGCGCCGCGCGTTCTTTGGCCCGCTCGTTATATCGGATGCGTGTTATATATCGCGCCGATTTATATCTCGAACGTACGCTTATCACTGATCGTCCCCAGAAAAGCGTCTGATACCACCCATGTTGTTCGCGTTTTAGGGATGCCACGCTTTATCTGCCCCGCGAAAGATGCCCGCTTAATGCTGGTATTATGATTTAACATTGCGAGGGCTTAAGGCTCAGACACAGTGCCAGGCAATAGGCAAATAGGAACAGGGATAAGGAAATTCGATTGGTCGAAAATTCTGTTTTGACCAATTGGATTCGTTATTCCTGTTCCTATTGTTTATTGCCTGACATTGTGTCCGAGTCCCTAAGGGAGAGAAACTGCGAGATAAGTCGCTAAGAATACTCTCTTAATTGAATCTATAGTGTCGAGCTCTGTTTCTCTTTGTAGTCTGCGTGTATACGGCACTTAAATGTATTTATCCCAGCAAACATATTTATCTTAAGTAGCAGTTATCTCCTGTATGTATTTTATGGCTTCGTTGTATTTCTGCTTCGGAGTAATAATGAGAAAAAATTTTAATTTACATTTCAGAATCATTACTATTTTTATTATGTATTATTGTCATCTTTATATTTTTTCACTAAGAAAGTGTTCACTTTTTGTGTAAAGATAGGTTGCTTTTAAATTAGTGACTTACTGAAAGAGAGTGATTCCTCCCAAAAAATGAATCGAAAATAAAGATAAAAATTTTTATATACGAGGCTCCGTTCTTAAGATAATAGTTTAATAAATTAAATTTTATATCATTTTAATATATTTTTAAACTTGAACGATTTTCAATATTGTGCATCGTTTACATTACATTCATTGAAACAAGTTCTTCGCGATTATTTGCAAACGATTGTTGGCCAGAATTTAACTTTATATCTTGTCGAATTTCTTTCTATTATCAGAATATACACAAAAGTACGGTTTTTTTATTAAACAAGTAAAAATGAGTTTAATGTGTACATATGTACATAATTTCTTCAATAATTTAAATTATGCTGTTTTATTATAAATATAAATACAATGTTATGCTTTTTAATATATTTGATAATAACTGCTATCACAAGATGAGTTCATTGACATATGTGTGATATGCATATCTCTAATCATTTAACAATAAATATAAAAGAACACAAAGATTAATATAGAATTTTTTGTATTTTTTTTTCATAAAAATTATCTTTTTTTCGATTATCTTAGCATTTTCAGAGGTATCTTATTTATATATATTACTAAAAAAAATTTTAGGCTATCAGAATTATTTAAAGTTAGAAATATATTTCCCGATTAACTTAAATTATTTTGAGTCTTGGAGAAATGTTTGCGAATAGAAGTGAAATTAGAAACATTCCTTACTCGCGAGAGGTCAAACAGAGAAACATGTGAGTGAAAAACAAATCTCACTTGTCGAGAAAGTCACTGTTCAAGAGTTTAAAGAGCTCTTTTGTTTCTTCCAAGCTTTCGTTTTGTTAAAGTATTCGTAACGTGAAGTTTACGAGAGGAAATATTTCACGCTCCTCGAATTGTGTTAAATTTTTCCGTCTGCTATTGTATATTTGGTTCGTAGAAGTTTTATCTTTATATTCAATGCGTAAATATCGAGATACAAACGCGAGATATGTTTGTTATTTTATACGTTTAGCAACAGACGAATACATATTACTCACACGAAGTAATAAGCCGAAAGCTAAATATAGAGTTAAGATGCAGACATTAGGAATTGTGACAGTTTGTTTTCGTAAGACAAAGCTTTACTAAAAATGACGGAGATGTACATTATCTTGTGAATATTGATCGCGTTTTTAAGATGCAAATTCCTTTGGCTTAATTCGAAATACAGCAATATTTATTCTTTAACATTAATTTTAACATTAGACATTATTCGTATTTAAAAATGCCACTTTTCAGGCTTTAGTAGCAAAAGAAAATAGTCTTATTTATAAGAAGGTCTTATTTATAATTTACGCTAGCTAATAAAAATTTCCACTTATTATTGCAGTAATACAGTTTAGCCAACAAAATTCTATAAAGTAATTTTGCATCTCATTTATCAGCTTGATAATTTAGTTTTATCGCGCACATATTCCCGCAGTTCTTTTTTATTATATTACCGTTGCGCAAGGTTGACGTATAAAAGTGCTTAATGCGAAGGAAAATTCACAAAGTAAGCGTAAATGTGTACGCATCAAGAATTAGTCTTTGTATGTGCCAGTCTGTGTAATAATAAATGTGTCAATATATACTTCTGATGGGCGTTGTCGCGGCGATGAGATATCGCATCATTATCTCATTACATTATAGACGGTCCATATTTGTCGCCATTGACGCACAGACTGGCGTATGCAAATGATGCAATACCGTACTTACATCTCGCGCGTTAAAAATAGAAATCGTTATTCAATTATCCTTTGTCCATGGATTCTGTCTCCGTATACAGTGTCCCAGTATTTCAGAGAAATGCAAGCTTGAGATCGAATTAAGCAACAATGTGTTGAAACACGTCATTTTCAAGCGGTGGTCAATTAAAAAAAGAAAGAATTTTTTCAGTCTCTAAAATAAAAAACAGGCGATAGAAATGCAATTGTCGTTTAATTCGAAGTTCTACTTCGAGCATATCCGTTTAAATCTTTTAGCTGTTGACATTTCTTCCAAGGAGAAATTAACGGATTTTTACGAGACTTTGTACTTTACGATTGATAGGATTCTCATTGCGCACACATTTGCGCTTATCTCGTGAATTTTGGTTAAGCCATTAAGCACTTTTACCTTCAATTTTGCGAAATGGCAAATGAGTATGATAAAAAAGAACAATGAGAACAAAATCTGTCATTTAGCTGTAAAAATTATATATATTACCCAGGTAGCAAGCTGACGTTATTTGTCGTCATTTTAACGTCAAAATGTCGTCAAGAGGATCTTTTTGACATCAGAATGACGACAAATAACGTCAGCTTGCTATATGGGTTACGTACGTCAATTTTGAGACATACATTATACAAATGCAAGTGTGTATTTTGTATGTTTGACCGTATATTGTCGAGAGTGAAATTGTGAAAGCTGTACAAACACGTCACATTTTATCTATTTTTAAGTTAACGTGCTTCGTTGCTTGCACATATATCCAGTTGTAACTGTCTAAAACCAAAACACAGAATTTATTGAGCTTATCATTAACGTAAAAGAGCAAAGGTTGAATGATGCAGGAAGAAGCAACGATTATAAATATGTGTTTTATTGCAATATGAGAGCCTACAATCTCAAGTTCATGATCTTCATTACGATAAAGCGACTATTAAAACGAGTTTATAACGATCGATAATATTTTTGACAGAAAAATGGACTTTATTATTAAATTTTTATTTAAAATTTAAAGTGAACTTTCTTGCAATGAAAAAGAATTGTATAAAATTGTATAAAATTTCATAAAATATGACACAGATAGACATTTACAATTAGATGTACTTAAAAATATCATTGTTATAGAAACAAGCAAGCAGGAATAACGTTGACAGATAGTAATACAAAAATATTTACCGGAATGAAATATCAAATAGCACATATATAAAATTATCGTTAAAAAAATAAAAAAAAAATTATGATAAATTTATCATGCAAATTCTTTAAAAAAAAAAGTGAACCGCAAAATAAGGGATAAGAAAAAGATTAGGCATATCGTATGAAATTATGTAAACATCAGTTGTGTCACTGATTAATAGAATCTTAACGTTATCAATAAATGTAGAGTAGGCTACGTGCAGAATGATTAAAGTGATACAGTTTATAATAGTCGCCATTCGTGTCCTCGTTAGATTGCATACTGAAGAAGCGAGAAAGATATATCAATGTAGATTCTAATCTGTGAGATTTTTACACTTAAAATTTTTCATCGATAATGCCATTCCATTTCTGATGTCAAGATCGAATTCGAGAAACTATGGTTTTCTAAAACGGCGAATCGCATCTTTTGACATTGAACGAAGAGAAAGTCAAAGCTAAAATAGAATCGAACTTGAAGTTGACATTTTTGGCAGTCTCAGTTCCGGAGGAAGTACTTTGTCATTATTCCCCGCTTCATGCAAAGCTCAGTATGCGCGTCCTTTAACAGTGCATCCGGTGTAACCGATATCAATGCGATGGGAAGTGTGATGACCTCATTTAATCAAGAATCAAGGTAAACACAATCTTTTGTCTTGAGTAAAGACCTTCGAAGATCGCTGTGAAAGGGAGAAATAAAAGAAAGGGCGAGAGAAGAAAATATATATAATGTTTATAGCGTAAAAAATAATTTTCAAAAGATTGAAAAAAATATCTACATACATAAATGAGATATTTTTATTTTGCGATATTCCGCCGTGTAGGAAGATAATTAAAGAACGCAGGTTTGATTTTTAAATAAATGCAACATCATGGACGCTTTATCAAAGTATGCGTACATAGGAAACGCAACTCGCTACTACCGTGTCTTCCGATAATGAGAAATCACTGAAATCTGCTGCGGAATATCGCGTGGGAAACTGAGTATGCACGTCGAAGCGAGCGAAGCGGCAGAGATTATCCGGCCGTGAAACTCAATTTGCTAGCCGGCGGACTAACGGCGGAGTGTTCGGGGCGGCCGAGACTCTTTCCGCGTTGCGGAAGCGCGCGGGGCTTCGGCGCGATCGATCGATCGAACGCCGGCTCGCGGTGGAAACCACGAGGGGATTCCGGACGACATTGTCGGATCTGGGCCGGAATACTGCGTGTCGACGATAAACCATGAACCGCCCCCCGTCGCACATGGCACACCGCGATGAGTAACGCCAGTTAGGCTTTCGTGTAAACGTGGCCGCGATGTTTCAGTGATTTGTCGCGCATCGTACGAGTGCACGGCTCGCCGGCTCCCGGGCGTAGTTTTCACGTGAGCTCGCCGCGCGAGACCGCGTAGAATCGCCCGGATGCGCGATCGAACCTGACGCAATCTCGGTTACGCGTGTTGTTATTTTAATACGCGGATAATTGTCCTCGATGGTGATAGTTGTTCCGCCGGCAGTTCGCGCTCGAGTAAAGTCCGCTCGCGGCAGTCGGTCGAGTCGCCAGCATGAAGATCTTCCGCGGGATCTTCCGGGATAAAAAGAAGAGGCACGTCGTGAACAAGAGGAAGAGGCGCACCACGTCGAAGCCGAGGACCACGAGTAGGACGCGCGACGCGCACTTGCTGAGAGACGATTTCCTCCTCGGCACCGGTACACGCCGCTCGAAACTCCATCGACGTAAACACAAGGTACGTGCGAAGGATCGGGGACTGAAAGATCGGTGTCAGTGCTTTGGTCGGCGCATAAGTCAGTCAGCTACGCCGGCGGTATCGGGCTGTAAACGACGTTTATCCGGTCTTAAGACACATTGCGGGCTGCTGAGAGAGGGAGGTGCCCATTACCTCGGCGACGTGAACATTTCTTCGGACTGGATTCAAGCTGGTGCTCTCAAAACACAGAGAACGTGTTGTTTCCCTCCCCGAAAACAGGTGTTGAAATCCGCGGTTGTAAAATTCCTCCGTGTAAATCTATTACGTACTTGCGGTAAACCGTCCGAGAAACGGTGCGGTTTGCTCGACAACGTCCCGTCTATGCATCTACATGTCGCAATGTTACGTGCGTGCGTGCGTAGCGTTGCGTGAACCGGGGGACTGTCCAGCTATTTTCCGGCGTTCCTATTCTTTTCCGTTATTTCCGCTATTTGCCCTGCCGTTATTGAGAGTAACAAGCCTTCTCCATTAATGCGCGTCCACTGCTATGATAGGTTTATTAATCATTTTCTTGATGCGCGGTCCGATGTTGAACCTCTTCCTCTAAATACATTCTATTTAGCGACGCATTTAAATGCGCAGTTGAATACGATAACGCCCGTCAGCTGTTTAACACGAGGAAAAATTTATCGTGAAAACGAGATGAGGTGAAGATCGGACAGCCAAGTTAAACGTTAAGTGTGCGATGAAAATACGAGTCACGCTTTTTCCGCGCTATATTTGCGCGTGTCAGAGTAGAGTGGACTCGCTGCTATAATTTCACGGGAAGTGACCGCATAATCTGACACACACGAGTACTAGACTAGCGTATTCGCATGTTGGATTGCGCGGCAATTATTATCTGTCGGTTTTATCCGCCCTTCTTTTTTATAAAGTTTTAAAACACGTTATAGACATATCTTTGCGTAAAGAAGACAGGAAATCCTAAAAAGAGCATATATATTTAATTACGGGGATCTGAGCTATTACTTTCCGGTATGGAATTCATTACGTCTGAGTTTAATTGTACTCTTACTTATTTTAACGTGTCTTTAATTAGATACTCGTTTTTACATTCCATCAAGATCTTTTTAGAACTGAAAAAATTGACAAGGGAATGACGTGGAAAAAAAAAGATGTTAAGAATAATGGAGCTACCGCGCTTTAATAAACGCAGCATAAGTAGACCTGAAGAACACTCCGTGTTAGGTTTAGATTAATAATGTATAATTCTCTAAAAAAGCCAAAAAGAATTTTAAAGATGAAAGTGTGATATCGTTGTGGTAGACAGATTGTTTCTAATTTAGTGTCGACAGGTATGGCATATGTATTCTACATCTCGCGACTTTCCAACGACGCTGCAATAATTACTGCGCTTTTACTTTGTTAACACTTTCAACGTCGCTTTTTTCACTATCAAACATTTGTATATTCAATGTTAAAAAGAAGTTTCTGTATTTATTAAATTGAAAAAAAAAACACTTGATCGCAGATTAAAAATCTCTCAAATTTTATAATACAAAAAGAAGGTATCCATTAATTTTGTGTGTAATGTGCAAATAGAATATTTATTACTTAAATGTTTATACATATGAGAAAACCTCTAGTAATCCTGCTCTCATTCTTACACACGCTTTTGAAAGTTCCAAAATAAATCGGAATAATGTGAAAAAATATGGGGATAAAGTATGGAGGGGATTCTATTGACGTGTCATCCCTACTTATCTGCACGATGACCACGATCGTGTTGGCTTGCATACACTGCCAATCGCATTATATGTGCGGGTAAACGAACGGACAAGTGAAAATGCAGAGAGGTCAGCGTGACAGGTATACAACGTGTCCCGGAATCTCCGATTTCGAGAAAAACTCTGTTCAGAAAAAAGCAACTTGTTACTAAGATTTAAATGCAGCTTCGATTTAAATGTCATTTTATATTATAGCCCGATTTTATGCCTAAGAAATGCTGTATGGTTATCTCAGTTGGATAAAATCTCAAAATTGCTTAAGATTAAATTTACAACAATTTTAAATATAAAATCCGATTGTATGATTATCATTTTATGCATATTTTATTTTTTTTTTTTGAAACACAAAATGAAAGATATATCACATAATGGCAAAATCTAAAGGGATAAATATTTCTTTCGATATTTTTCTTTTAGAAAGTATATAATTTATATTTTATAAATATATTTATATTTTATTATATACAAATTTCGTTATTACCGTTCGATCTTTTCTGTTAAAAATGTATAGGTAGATTAATTTAATTTCATCACGCATTAAATTTGGATATTCTTTAATTTAATTTCGTATTAAGGCATTTTTTAAAACAATATATTTTTTACATTATTTATAGAAAGAATGAATTTACGTAATTCGTGCTTAGATCACTCAAAAAAGTCTAAAGTATGCGAACGTAGCGGACGCAAGGCGCGAAATTGCGCGTCTAATTACGACACGACGGCGCAATCAGCGGCTCATTATTCCCCCCCCCCCTGCATTCCTTTGTACTATTAGAATATAATAATCCGGATGGAAGCAGAACACCCGGTATAAGACGAGAGATGTTCAAATACGCACCACGCCCTCGTGTCGCCTTATCTTTCGTCCGGCAGCTAAGGTTGAAGCCAGCTACCTGCCGCCTGCGGCAGGTACCTAGATCTACCTGGGTCGCGCGCATTCCACAGGAAATGTCCTCAAGATTGGTCGGGGGGTCCGAAGTTGGCGATTGGTTTTTGCCCGCGGGGAGTTGACGAAAGATTTTCTTTCTTGCCTCGTGAATGACGTTGCTCCTCGGCAAATCGAGCGTGCCGAGAGTCGTCGCCGCGACTTTCATCGCTCCTTGCATCTCTCACGCGCTCTCGCGTGCATGCGTTCGCTCACGAGCGGCGGAATGCCGCGATAGATTAATGCCTTTCGATCGTCAACCGATTTTCGAGTTACGTCGAGTCGCGCGCGTTACGTTAGATCACGTTTATTTCTTTTCATGTCTCTTACATCGTACTACACGGCGAAATTGGCCGTAATCAACATGATATTCAGGTTTGTTAACATTAATCGCGTCGCCCACGTGACACGTCGATCCCGTCAAACGTCGACGCTTTACGCAACCGATTATTCTAAAACGATCGGTAACGATTCTGGGATCCGGTTTTCCTTCTGCAGCCACGACGCGCGGCGCAGAATTTTTCTGGATGCTTGAATCATGCGCTGGTCGTGTACGTATCCATGAACGTTTTACATTCCTAAACATTTGCTCGGCGCGACTGCAAGGTTGCTGCCTGCAACGCTTATGTTACATACGTGTACTTCATATTTAATCCTATAATTCAAGGTCCGCTCGCGTTATCTCTGTAGATCTTTATTGTCCAGATAATTATCTTACAACGCGATTTTATCCAGAGTATAAACTCCACTTATCATCTCGAGCATTTTTCGACACGACCTCGGAGAAAATTTCGATCGTGAGATCTTGCGTGTGTCATGCATAAAATTTCTTCGTTTCATATCATAGTTATCTTTTGTGCAGTTCTTTCAGTAGAAATGCATTTTCGGATCGTGATAAGTATTTTATAAGAAAACCTGAAATTTGATTTATGTGTATCATTTGAAAATGTGGAAATTTGCCATTTTGAACGAACTTCCTTTGAAACGGCTCGATTCATATGCAAAATCTCACGCACAAAGAGTTGGTAACGTCTTCGAATTCCTCGCTTCACGCAGTGCGATTCATATTCTCTCGTCGACACGGTCGAAAAGTGGTACGGGCAGCCCCCTTCGTCGGATTTTCCCTTTCGAATCCGTTATCCGCCCGTGCGGATTTCAGCGCGATGGTTAATCAGATTCATACGTAATGAGGCACGCACTGTGGGAAGCGAGTACGATTTTTCTCATCGGGTATAAAGCGCGCGAGTGTAATCTACACCGATCGCGACGGTGCGATACCGCCGCGATTTGCTTCAGCGGCGTGATCTCGCTGAGAGCGCTGTTACGGTTTTATGAAACTTTATGAATCATCAGGCAGGCCGTTGTTTCCGATCGCGCCGAATCCGACATGGGAGCCGCATTAGAACGGCTTTCTTTCTGGAATCACGGCGGAACCCGCTCGAACGGTGAACGAGAGTGAATTCAAGATATATAATATTTATAGCGAAGTAGGTTTATGCACATATCCAAACGCTGTACGAATCTGACTTGTGGAGGGAAATTACGAACAGCGTGTTACAAAGAATTGCTCGATGCGAGTCTTTATTAAGAAAAGATTAGACATTTTGTGACGGTTTTATCAGACCTCGAACAGTAGTTTTTACATGAATGATATATCGTAAGAAAGTAAATAGCGAAGCACGAGTCCCGATCTCTCACGGTGAGGAAATGTTATTAATCTCGTAAATCTATCGGTCCCTCTGTGCTTAGCATCTTGCACTTGCCGGTCTTTGAACCGGCCATATGGCGTCAGAACACACATTTCTTCCATCACATGTTTTTCTGACCGTTCAAGGTCAACTTTCATTCCGTTTATGGAATCATGAGGCTTGCTCTTTTCAGCTGCACCTCCTTAAGCTTTCTATATTTAATGAAGCGGCTAAGTATCCTAGGTATACCGCTGGCAAAGAGGAGAAAGAAGAGGAAAAAGAAAAAAAAGAAATAGCAATAAGATATAGAAAGTTTAAAGCGATTTCTTATAAATTACCGCTCCAGATTGATGCAAAAATATTCATTAGAGAATTCCTTAAAAGTACAATTTCGATCTTGTACGAAATAACGTTCTCAAGTACACGGTGTGATATCTTTATATCGCTAATTAATTCGAAATGCATCTTTATTATAACCGGGATTTTAATTGAATCGCCTTGAAGTAAGATTTTCTCGGGTATGTCAATAGCGTTCTAATTTCTCGACGGCTAATATTTTTGTACGTTCGGTCCATCCAGTCAGTCTGTTAGCCAGACCGGAGATCTCGATGGAGCGGGTCCGCCGCTCTTTTCAGCTGCATTTCCTATTCCACCTCGCGCCCGTTCTCCCTCTCGCCAAATCCCGAATGTATACGTGTCCGTTTTAATTGAAACGCGGAAAGCGCAATTAAATACGGCTGAAACGTGACGGCGGGGGATATATATCTCGTATCGCTGGCACGGCCTCCATGAGAGTCCACGGCGCGATTTTGCCCGTCGGATGATCCCGCGGCCCGGTCTCGCTCGCGGTGGCTCGGAGGACAAAGAATAGAGAGAAACGGAAAGCGGATACCTAGGCCGCGCGCGACAAGCAGAATTCCAGCTGGTGTAAGGTGTGTCATATTCCAGTTAATGTCTCATAGCCCGGGCCCCGCGTGCGTACCCGCTCGTACACACGCGCCCACACGCTCTCACCCACGGGGCCCACACGGCCGCGGCCGCACAATACCCACAGGCCACGCACACACGCGCAAAGGGATAAGACGTTTGAAGCCGACCTCTACCTGTAGTCTTGCCAACTAAGCGAACCGACCAGGCAAAACCGGTGTCGGCACGCTCTCGAGCCCAATCCTCCGCTTCGCCCTTCTCCACCATCTCCCCCTTTTACCCACTCTCTTTCTCTCTCCATCTCACGCCGCGCTCTTGTGTGTTAAACACCGCTCCCGCGTCCCTCCTCCGTCGCCGCTCCGTCCTTCTGCGTCCCTGCAGTCCTCGGCCGATTCTACCTCGGCCAGTCGACCTGGCGAGAGAGAAACCGAACGCGTTCGCCGCCGGAATTCTCTTTCTCTTTTCTTTTCGCACCTGGCAGGAGGACCGACCCCCCCGTGCCCGTCGAGGCACGGCCAGTTTTTCCCGTTTCCCCGGGAAACGCCGATCTCAGTTTTCAGGCGGACGCGAAGAGGTAAAGGGTGATCTCGGTACGCACGGAGTGCGCAGAGGCGGCTACCGCCTCGGCCGGATCGTCGCTCGTACGCACGCGAAGGCCGTGTGCACGCGCGCGTGCGGCACGAGACGTGCATCTGCATCTCTCCCGTGGTAACGTGGCGTGGTGAAGCGTGTGGCCATACGTGCGCGTGTGTGTGCGCGGTTTCGCGCGGTGTGGACAGTGCGCGCCGATATTATATCGGTACCGCGGTACGTGAAATCATTCAAGGATCGCCGCGGCACGTTGCTCCGCGCCGATCGATTCAGCATGCATTTTCGTTACGCTCGGCCTGTCGCGCCTAGTTGATTCACAGGGAGAGGAGAAACGGTACGAGCCGAGGAGCGCTGGAGGTGCGAAACCGATCGCGATCTCGGGAGAGCCTTGGAACCACGGTCCCGAGGGTGCGGAGAGTAGCTCGCAGCTCCGAGCGGGCTCGGGAGTGATTTTCGGCGAATTTTTTTCAGCTGCGCCTCTCCCGAGGGCTGGGCGCATCGGGCGGCGTCCTCGACGGTTCGATCGCGATCGCGCGCCGATCGCGACGGGACAAACGCGGATCGTGGAAAACGATCGAGCGCGATCGGCGAGAGCTCGGGAGGACGAGCAGCGGGGTCCTCCCCGGTCCGCCACGGCGATTTAAATCGCGGTCCGGTTCGAGGCGGTTTCGTCTCGGGCGAGCCGCGGCGCGGGTAGCCGCGCTCGGCCGGGAACCTGTTTTTGTGTCGACGGCCTTCAGCGAGTTTTTGGAAATGCGCTTCCGGTCGGCAGTGGCGACGGCGGCGGCGGCTGCGGCGGCGCGGCGGGGCGCGGTGTATTTCTGTGCCGCGTGAGGGAGAAGCGAAAGAGAAGTTACTCGAGACGAGGAATTCCTCGGGAAAGGGCCGTCGCCGTCATAATTATATATACGCCGCTACGAAGCCGCTCTCATTACTGAAGTTTTTCAGATTGAAATTTTTCGGGATTTCCTCGCGTCGATCAACAATCGGGATAGATGTTTGCCGTTTTCTTTAGATATTTAGACCGAAACGATTTTTCCTCTGTCTCTCTTACACGAAATTATTTCGTTTCGTAATATCGGTGGCACTCATTAAAATATGAGTAGCACAAAGATGAAAAATTCCAGAATTATACGTAATTCGCAGAACTCGCAGATAAAAGTGACGGAAATTTTCAGGACGGCGCACCGAGTAATTGTGTGAATTGGAAGAGTGTATTCTGCCGCTAAACAATCGTCTCGATCGATAGATTTCTTCGAAAAAGAAACTTCTGTGAATAAAGAAAGGAACGTTACTCTGAATCGTGGGAATAGAAGCGACATAATTGACTTGAGAAGCGTCTTGCGATTGGAATGTGCATTCAATGTGGTCGATGGTTTCTTCCCTCGATTGAGGACAACAATGATCAATGAACTAAAGGAAGGAAAGCATTTGTGAATTTCAAAGATTCAAAAGAAGCAATACGTCACTGTCAAAATGCCGTGCGAAGTTAATATTGGTTAAAGTTATGTCACAAAAAAAAACTGAGAAAAATGCATAGTTTAGAATATTTCTAAAAGAGACTGTAAAAGTACTTGGAAACTACTTTGATTTGATCGATCGTTCTTACTGTTTGTGGGATTCTATAGCTCTCTTTTTTTAAATTTTAAAATCGTTTTTTAAGAGAAAAATATATTAATAAAAAGTATTTTTCCGAGACAAAACGCCGCGAATATTTTGTTTACGTTTTTGTTGATTAAGATCCAAAGCCGATCGGTGAATATTGCAATTTCATTTCCCGGAAGAGCTAGAAATATCAGCGTGGACGGCCGGAAATTCAGTTTCGAATTTAGCTCCGAATCGCTGGAAGTAAACCTCGCTTGACGCAGCAGCGGGAGCCTGCGGGAGAGAATCGCCGAGAGAGAAAGAGAAAGAGAGAGCGAGAGAGAGAACCGATTCGAGATCGGGCGTCCGAGGGCCGCGTGGTCTCCGAACGAAATCGAGCGCTTCACGCTACGTCGCGTCCGAAGCCCGGCGTACGAGGGAAGAAAAAGAGGCGTGCACGAACGGGAGGCACGACGAGGCTGCCGTGTCGTGAAGCCGTGGCTGCGTGACCGAGCAAGGCGAACGGGAGCGAGTGTCGAGTCTCACGCGCGCGCGGAGAACGGCGCTTATCGAGGAAGGGAAATTCGCGACGGACGGAGAAAAACGGGTCAGTCGCGGAATCTCGGACCACGAGGCCCGAGCCGCGTCCGTCCGCGGGGATCGTCCTGGCCGTTTGCGAACGCTCGCGCGTCCCGA
>VBVQ01003615.1:0-17967 GCA_011636635.1 Tetramorium simillimum
CCACTTTGTCGATCGCACGCAGTATAAAGTGATAATCTCTAGCTTGAAAGCCCGTCGACGCGTAGTCGCGCGACCGTAAAACGCGACTTTAATCGTTCTCCGTGCCGCTTGTAAGATATATCGCATTTCGTGTATATTCCCGGACGAACTGGGTTACTACTTCGGAATCGGACGGAAGTGCGGACGGGACCTGCAGACGGATTCCTACCTCCGACCGGTCGGCTGTATGCTGTACCGTCGTAAAATATATAGCCTTTAATTTATCTCCGAAGTTCGGAGTGAAGCGGAGGATCGCGGAGAAGCGGGATTCGCGTTCGCCTAACGAGATTGCTTTCCTATCCTTCGGTCTCCCCCCGTTTATACGCAAGCAAATCCAAGGGAAAGGAATCGTTCCCCGATGCGCCCGAACATGAAAAAGCAGATAGTCGGCGGTTTTGACGACTTAGGGTTGTTAAAGAGAGTTAAAGAGAGAGAGAGTTTCGCTTTTAACAACATGATGCGAGAACGAAATTTGTAGAATTGTGAGTATTGTTTTTAGTACAAGCACGCGTGGTAACAGTAAGCCCTTAAATAACTGATTGAAAAGTTAAAGTCATTAAATAACTGCACACTAAAAAAAATTCTGGTTGAAAACAGACAAATCAGAAAAATCTTGTAAGTTTGATCAAATATTCTAATTATTATAATAGGAATTCCGATTATTACAAGTTATAAAGTATTGAGTTCTATTATAATAACCAGAATTTCTGTTATAGAAACCAGAATATTTGATCACGCCTACAAGATTTTCTGATTCGTCCGTTTTTAACCAGAATGTTTTCTCAGGGTATTTGGAAAGAAAACTTTCAAATCTAACGCCAGCGAAGTGAAGAGATACAAACGTCGCTTTGCGCAAACAGTGAATTGGGCCTACTGCCTGTGTACAAGTTCTCACGAACGGTATGAATTTTAAGAATAGCTTACGATTCTGCGACGGGACTTGTGCCCAGCGCGATGAGATTGGACTCGCGCCGAAATGTTTCTCATGCGCGCGAGCGGTATTCCATTATCTTCACAGACCAAACAGACGCGTCTCTCTCGCGCGCGTCTTGAGTCTAATTCAAAGTATCCGTCGCGTTTGTTCACGCCTTCGAACGTACAAGCACTTTTTCTCCGCGGCAGACTCCCCGTAATTCGCGCCAACTCCCGACGCTGATTTGTGTCCGGCGTTGTCGTCCAATATTTCACTCCGACGCAGGATACGGCTGCCGCATGCGGTGTGCGCTCGCGTCGCACCCACCGAGGACGAACTCCGCGACGACGTCGCAGAACTCGGAACTTCTTTCTCCCATCCCAGCGGGAATCTCAATCGAACGCTCGCGAACCGCCTCGCCTTCTCTTTCGCGACGATCGCCCAATTTCGCGCACAGCCGCATATAAATAGACGCACCGCGTGCAACACTGTCTGCTGCGCTGACATTGGTGGCATTTTTGAAATTCACGAAATGCTCTCTCGTCTGGCTCTCATCGCGATTTCCTCCCTGCTACCCTGTCCCCTTTTTCTGTTATCATTTATTTTTCCCACGGAGATTTACTCTAAAAACTGTTCTTCATTTACAATTATGAAATCTCAGCTTGAGATCAACAAAGAATCCGGTACAAAATTTTTGTAAATAGTTTACTGGTTAAATTACAAGTAACAGATTTTCAGTAAAAATAAAAAACATATTTCGTTAAATATCAATCACAGCAATTTGAAATTACAAAATAATAAAAAAATTAAAAATCTCTAAATTCAATTAAGAAAATTTACTTGAGAACTGGAAAAATACAAAATTTTGCTTATCTCACATTAAGTGATACAAATAACCAAAATAACAAATGCACAATAATTATATATTACTTTACATTATCACCAAATATCACCTAAATCATATCTAAATTAAATCAAATGTTTCAAGAAACCTATACCTTTATTCAAAGTGAATCAGAAATCTCTCCTAAAATTTGGAGTATGCTAAGTATTTTTTTTTGCTTCACAATTTTATTATAAAAGTAATTTTAGTTGGAGCTTTTTGATCTTGAAAATTAACAAAAATTTAACGAAATATAATTCTTTATAACGAAATATAATTCTTTGTTATGGATATATTTCTTTGTGATGATCAATAGTATATTAGAATAATTAGTAATATCAATACTTTTAGAGTCTGTAAATATATACGAGTTAGACAAAATCGTACAAGAAATTGCTGATTCCTATGGAGTGTCTTTTGCAATTTGAATAAATCTGTCTACCTGTCTACCTGCTTACCTATTCGTCTAAATTCGCAGAGGAAAGTAAAAAGGTCTTCGACAAAATTTCTCCCCAGACACGTGTCTAGGAAATCGGTTTGCGGCTTATCCGGACACGTCCCAGACAGGCGGCAGCTGTCGCCTCCGTGTCGTCCGGTGTTCCCTCGATCGTGATATTCTCGACTTTTCTCGCGGTAACCAACGGATAACGGCGGATTGGCGGGAATGTGCAGCTAACGATTTGCTAACGAGCCTTTTTCTCGTCCTTTTTTTTCTTTTACTTCCTACGGCGGCCATTACAGCTGCCGAATTAAGCAGCCCTATCTCTCTTTTTCTTTCTCTTTCTCTTGCAACGAGTAATGGCCAAAGGCTTACGATCTTGTAGACGCGGCTTTTACGGCCACGAGGATCGTACTCCCGCTTTTACTCGACCGACCGGCAGCCGTTTGCTCCCGTAACAGTGATCGTCGTTGCTAATAAATCGTGACGCACGACATCCCGAGGGAATGTGGTGCTCTTCTGCTTTTCTTTCGAAAATATCAAGAATATAAAAATATCGAGGAAATATAGAAATATAACTCTATTCATAGTTGAAGTATAACTTTTAATAATTGGAGCAATCACATAATGTGTGCAATCAGTAAAACAATTAACTGTCATTCGACATTGCTAAATATAGGTTGATACTTTTGCTTCTTTTTCCGCGAAGAATATCATTACGTAATTTATGATATTGTGATCAATTTTAAACGCACGTTTCTTTCGCAGAAGTATTACAGTGTTTCCGCTCGCATCTCTTCTTTTCAACTATTATCTCGATTTTTACAACAATTCGTTTCGAGTTAGCGCAGCGAATAATCGACGCCAACGTTCCTGACGCTGGCCCGTTGAGCCCAAGAGAGCCGCTAAACGATTAGGCGGCACGGCGGCGTCTCGCGACGTCGATCAGCGCGACGCTGACGACGCTGACGACGCCGGCGTCGCCTGGGTGGCCGGTTCAACCAGATATCTCGCGGGCGAACCACCGTAGCGAGCCGCGGTGAAACCGTCGCTCTTCGTTCTCTGCCAATTATCGTCGCGATTTATTCAAGACGCTTCGCCCGCCCGTTCCTTCGCCTGTCCATCTTACGAGGGCCGCAATTATTCGCGGTTTCCCAGTCGCTTCCGGTTGCCCACCCGCCTGGTCCACGGAAAATTCGGTCGATGAACCCGCAACTGATCTCGTCTTCTCGCGCCGGCGAATCGTCGGGTAATTACCGGTGTCGTCCCGGAGAGAGAGAGGCGAGGTGAGGTGAGATGAGGTGGGACGTTCCTCTCTGGCAGCCGTCCGCAGAATACTGATTGGGAGTAATTACCGTGACGGTGGAGAGAACGCCGACGAATTTAACATTCAATAACGAAACGCTCGTGCGCGTCACTCCAGCCTGGTGCGGTATACCTGAGGAGCAAAATGCCAATGCGAGAAAAAGGAAAGAGAAAGAAGGAGATTCGCCGTTAATGTGTTTCCCGTTAAAGCGCTTTGCGCACAACACGCACTGTGTACCATTCTAAGTATATTTAGATTCTAATATTATATTTAACTTGTTATGTGAAAAAATTACTGGATTTCTCGAAGAGATTTAAATGAAGCTCTTGCATCTAAATGTAACTGATGTTTGAGGAACGAGGCACTGTAAAAACTGTAATGTATTTCGATATTAATTTATATTGAAAAAAATGTTTTTTATATTGAAAAAATACCTAATGAACAAAACTCAGCTCTAAAAGCTTTGCTCACCTTAAGACTTATCACTTATGTCTATTTTTACCAATGCAGATTAACTTTAATCTTGTAACTTCAGTTTAACTTACTTTCTATCTTTCTCTAATTTTAAGAATTGGAAAAAGATACAAGATGAGTTAAACCGAGGTTAAAGTTAATCTACATTGATAGAAATGGACATAACACATCAAAATTGTTTCTTGTAAAATCAATATTCTTGTTAAACTATTTTATTTTATTTTATTCAAGTAAAACGTACATAAATGTACCATTTTAGAGACACAGTTTTACAAATCGATCAGTATGTATGTACACTGCGGTTCTTGTTTGCATCCCGAAGACTGCAGCCCGTTTATGACTCGGTTGGCGCATTTAAATCGCGTTAAGGGGTTAAATGGCTCCTCTCTCGCTCTCCTTCCTAACGTTAATTGACTCGCGAGGTTCTCGCGACGGTGGTACGGCGAAGTTATGACCATTGGCCTGTAACGCCGCCGTGGTCGTCATTGTAGTCGTCATGGTCTGGAAAGCGCGGTGGCGTCAGCTCGTTAGCGCCATTATTACGATCGTACACAAGTCGGTTGGGTCGCCGTCGGCGCCAAAACAGTGGTTTCGAATTACCGAGGATACTGCCAAGAGGCGATGCGATACCGTTAAATCACCGGGCAGCTTTTGTAATTCGAGCTTGCGGAGGTGTCTCGCGAACGGACGCCCCGGCCGCTCCCCATTGGACCGCGTCAATTAGTTTGTGAACCCGGTTGATTCCTTTAAACGGTAAACACGCGGGGATTTCATCCAATGACACGAAGTAACCACCGGGTAACCCCGCTTTGCTTTCCTCTGTCATTGTTCATTTTCGTGTTCAAGAATCTTCGAAGCGTATTATATTTTCCGAAAGGGGAAAGTGAAGAAGAAAACATGGATTTGGGCACTTTTTAATATCGTAAAATGATGTATTTCTATTCCTGTTCATTGCAAGTCAAGCCTTGTAATAGTTTCAGCGTAATAATTTCTTCGAGAAGTACGCGAATATAAAGCAGCTCGTTCTTTTCATCCCTCGGGAGTTTTTGTCTGTAAAGGGTTAATGTTGACTCCATAAATGAGTTTAAAACTTGCTCTGTGCGCGAGCAACAATTATTGAAGCAAACTTGTTAATGTTAGACTCTTACTTAGAAAGTTGATAATTATATTTAAAAAATTAATGCGAGGATGCAGTGTAAATTTGCCGCTTCTTCAAATCAGACGCGAAGAGTTGAGGCAAATCACGCATCTCTTCTGCTTCTACAATATTTCCAGAGAATAATATAGATGTTGGTCCGAATATTACAATGTATGTGTAATGTATGCTTTTGTTCAAGACAAACGACTGTAAAGTAAAGTAAAGACAAAATTTATGAAAATTTAATTTATGAAATTAAATTTCTAATTTCTAAAAACGGAGCTTGATTTTAGTTTAAAAGAATTATAGTTTTTCCAATTAGAATATGTGTTTCATTAAAAAGAAAATTTAAAAATTTTCCTTTTAAATGAAAAAATAATGTATCGAAGTATAGAATACTTCGAGCATGCTAAAATTTTTATTTCAATTTTATTTGATAAATATGACAAACCATTCGTACCAACCATAATTATCGTTTCATTTTCTTTTAAAAATATTCCATATCTCTCACAAGCAAATTGATTTTCTCATTTTTTTTTATGGAAGAAATTTCAATATGTGACAAAATTTAAAACAAAACGTGATTCTATTTTAATTCTTCTGCTCCAATTTCTTATTATTTCGTAAAAGAATTATGAAAAGATTGGAAAGAAACAGAAAAAGATTTAAACGTTAGCTAGGATTTAAACTAAATCCTAGCTATCCTTACGTTGTGGATCAGGGTTTTCAGCGCAACTTTCCATTAATTCCCTTTAATCCGCTTTTTTCCCAAGACTATCTTGTACGGCGTCGAACGAAGTTAGAATTACGGGAAACGATCGATGCGAGTGGTAGGTAAAGGAAAACGGCAAAGTAATAGGCGGTAGGGAGAAAGCGAAATTTATTGCGGACAACTTCTTATCTGACAAATCTCTAGGGCGGGGTCTGATTGAGGGATGAATCTCCCTCTCGTTGGGCGAAGTCGTAGCATGGAATTATCGACGTTCCTCGCTATCGACGGATTCGCTTAATGATTTTCTTGCATCTCTCTCGCCATTCAGCCATCGCTTTAAATCGTCCGTCTTCCAGCGCAACGGGAAAAAGTTATGTCTTGTGATATTGCCGAGTGTAATTAAAGAGCGCAGCAAAGTCTTTGCAGCTTTAAATCGGCACTATAAAATTTAAAAATTTCTTTTGATTTTTATTATTATTTTTTAAATTAAAACTATGATAATTATTTTACAGTGAGATATGCGTCTGCTTATTATATCTAATATTATATGCTCATTTCTCAATTCATAGATTGCAAGAATATTTTTATTTTCAATTCTCTCTTCTCATAGTTTCCTTATTGTAAAAAAATTAATTGCGAGGGATTCAATAAATTTTTAATATTAAAAATTTTCTTTACATATTAAACGCAAACTTCACAGCTATGTCACAAATCGCAAGTCTTTTGACTTTTAACAATAAGAAAAAGTCACCCCTGACTCTCGATAAGCGGAAAATATAATTTCTTATTGGAACAGAGACGTGTGTCTAATGATCGAAAAAGAGAATCGAAAGGTTCACGAAGGGTATACGCTTCAAAAGAACGCTTTGAAGTCGAATGTCAGAATTCTTCAACTTACTGCGCTTTGTCGAGGGAGCAAATTCGATTTTCTTGAGATTTCGAGGCGTCTCGGACACGCAGGAAAATTAGTCGCTTGATCGGCTACGAATACGAGTTCGAGTCCCTTATCTCTAGCTGGATGAGAATCGAGCTATAGATGCTATTTCATGGATTTCAAAAGACAATTTTTATTTCTGACTTTTTCAATTTTCAGAATCTCTTCTAAAGATAATGGAAATAATTTTAATGTAAAAGAGATTTTGTCGATTCAAATTATTATACCGGATCTTTAAATATATGTTTTACTTATAACAAAATACTTTTTATACTAATATAAATTGTTTAACAGAACGAGAATTTAGAAGTTTTTTTTTTTAAATGCAAGCGCGAATTGTGCATTTCCCGTGCCAGTTATTTTTTCGATCGGAATAAAAACACACAGTGTTTCATTTCGACGATGTGGTCGAAGCTGGACCACTCATCGCCGTCCTGAGACAGGTCGGCCATTACGAGTCCTGTAACACGGTCGAGTAAAAGCGACACCGTAAAAGCGAACGGGGTGAGCAATGCATCCTGACAGGAGCCAGTAGAGTCCTGTGGGAAATAGGGACGATCCTCGCGCGCGCACTGCAGGGAACGCAAGGAAATTTAATATCTGAATCGACATTCCGTCCCCCTTTCATAACAGACAGCCCGCGTTGATTCGACCGAGCAGCATCGCTGCGTATTATCGGTTCGCTCCTGAGACATCGATACGTTTGCTATCTCGTTTACTTCCGTCCACAGCGTGAAATCAGTTCGACGTTGAAGGTTGAAAATATTGCACATGTTTATATACAAATAAACGTGTTTCTTAATTTTTAATTCGCGAATAATTATTTTGGCGAGATAAATTGATATTAAATCTTATTATGACTTTGAGACAAAACTATATTTTTTCTCATATCACAACAATCGTTCTTCTGTTTTTTATTGCCCAAAATTTTTCTAAAATTCTTTCATTTATGTTATTTCTACGAATGCAGATTAACTTTAATCTCGGTTTAACTTTTCATCTTTTTCTAATTTTTAGGACTAAAAAAAGATAGTGAGTTAAACCGAGATTAAAGTTAATCTGCATTGGTAAAAATAGACATTAGACTTTGTTCGATTATAAATAATTTAAAAATAAAAGAAATATACTGAAATTACTACACGAATATACTGAATATTTCTACGTAACTTTATACAATATTCTGGTTCCTTTCTCTATTCTCCGGGAGATTGACAAGATTTTATTTTGGACTATGGACTTTCGAGAGAATGTGATATTCCGAATATAGTTTCGAAGATCACCGAGACGAAATGGAGTTCCGACCATGTTGGATCATTTTAGATCTGTCGATGTCCCGGAAGTTCTGCAAGTTCGGTTACGTCTGTCGAAGTAACTGTTGTCTGATGAGGAAAGAAAATAGAAATTGACAAAGTGGATTGTGTCTCAGTTCGTAAATAACTTCCGTCGCTTAAATTTAGACATGTAATTCTAGAAATGGAAATGCATTTCCATACTTTTGCAATTACTACTTTTCTCCGAGAAGGATGGAGTATGAATATTTCATATGATTTGTGTCATAACTTGTATACTTTCGCAAATGCTGAATAAAAATTCTCGCTCCCGTAAAAATTCTCCATTTATGAACGTTTAATTTTGCATCCAATTTGAAGGTGCTGAGGTGCAGAAAATCTCCGATCTACCTTTCTTTCACGGTGACTCTGGCGAGAAAATATTTATCGCGTCAAGATTGAAGAGAGCACTTTGTGCCCAATTCACGTCGATCGTCTTTAATTGAGAAGACTAGTTTCGTAGCTTCCCGGCGCTATTTATCGTTCCTTCCAGCAGCCGGAGGCGGCAGATGTTCCTGCCGATCCGAAACGACCTTCTGGGACCCTTCGAAACGGATTCGCCCTGTGCTCGCCCTCGACGACACTTTAGGGACGCTTTTTCACGAGTCGCCGCCGCCGCCGCCGCCCGCTTTTCCGGCTTGTTCGTTGCAGATTAAAACCGATCGAACGCGACTGGTCGTGAACTTTGCGGCTCGCG
The DNA here is from genome assembly GCA_011636635.1 of Tetramorium simillimum. Classification (NCBI taxonomy): domain Eukaryota; kingdom Metazoa; phylum Arthropoda; class Insecta; order Hymenoptera; family Formicidae; genus Tetramorium; species Tetramorium simillimum. The sequence continues at coordinate 8,864 of VBVQ01003615.1, forward strand.
TTTGTAATTCGAGAAGCTGACCTTTCGGCCTTCTTCGGCGAAACGATTCTTGGTGCGAGAATCGCGTAATCCTCTTTGCCGGTATAACTGGGTTTGCGAGTTCTATTCCCTTCATATTCCCGTCATTCCTCCCCCCCCTTTTTTTTACAGAGAAACCAAACGCGTGCATCGGTTTGCTCTGTTCCACAAAGCCAACGGGCTGTAACTTTTTCTGTTGAAACTCGGTTAACGAAATAATCCAGGTTAGCGTTGCTCTGTGTAACACGAACTAACGCGAGTTGCGTTGAAGCGCAATTGCGGCTCGCGGATTATATATATACATTTTTTTTGTACGAACCGACGATTGACGCGGAGGTAACGTTTACCTCCGCGGCTCTGATGTGTAATTCAACTTGCCCCGGCAAAGTAATATACTGCAAATTTTATACGCATTTCGAGAGAAGCAGTTATTGTAGTGAAAGGATTATTTAATGGTGAATGTTTGCTTTTATTACGGCATGTATTAATCTCTTTTTATAATTGAAACGTCGCACCGATTTTTTAGTACAAAAATTGAGGACCTCACGCATTTATAAAATTTTTATTTAAATAACTTATAAAGAGATTTATATGGCCTATTTTTTAATTTAACGTCGTTCATATCGCGCGTTCGCTCATAATCCGTCGGGTGCGTACGTATCTATCTGGCGAACGCGGTGGCAGAAACAACGGGGCCATTATAAGGCGCTTTAGTTCGGGGAGGTAGTTGGACCGGCATCGCGCGCGGTGGTCGCGGTCCGCGCGCGACTTGTCTCAATTTACAGGAACGACGCTGGCATTCCGGCGGGCCGACGGCGGCGCTAATTTATATTAATTTTAGACACGGTATATATTCGAATTAACGCGCACCGGCCAGCGCGCTCGTGCTGCTTTTTCAGCATTCCTGCGCGGGACGGACGGAGAGCTTCCCAGAGAGCTCTCTCAACGCCGAAATTCGTGGGACGAGTATTAGGCGAGACCGCCCGCAGAAATAAATCGACGAGAACATCCCCGTCAAAGGGAGACGCGGCTTTCTGGAATTAAACACAACTGTACTTGTGTATTTTATTAATATATGCCACTCCCAATTAATTTATTTTCCCGCGTGGAGGCTTCGGGGCCGAAAAATTCGGGACAGGAATAATTGGGCCGTGCGAATTGTCGAGCATCGACGGTGCATTTTTCACGACACGCATGATTGCAGCTGAACTGCAGGCGATTTCCCAGGCGATCGATCCTAACTTAATTATGTAGCACAGGGATTCGCATCGTTTCCCAAAGGATTTCATTAAATATTCTGCGAAACAAGAAGCGAGCGAGGCGAGTTGCCGAGAACGGCAATTAATCCCTATTATTCGCGCTGTAATTGAGCCGACAAATTGCTCGCTGAGCGGGTGAACGTTTCTGTAAAACCAAGATCGTGTCAGCGGTTCGTTGATTCGGAATTATTCAATGTCCCCGTTATGTATTACCCAATTCAAACAAAAAACGATAAACAAAACGATACACAAAACTAGTGGAAACATCAATTTTAACTCTTCTGTTAATATAGAAAAGCGACACTTTATCATCGATCATCGGTGCATCGGGATCGGGAGGAAGGAATTTTCAAACAAATCATATCCCTCTATTGATAGCCGAGTGTTCCTCTATACGCGTTGATAATAATATAATAATGATAAATAAAGAGAGCTAACGCGCGCTTTGTGGGGTCAGCCCGTGCCGATTTATGAAACGGAATTACAGAATTGTTTTGCGATATCGCAGTCGTTTGATCCCCGCGTTGAATGCGTTTTTGTGTCGGGGCCTCGTGCCGCCGCACGTGCGCCATTGATTTGCATAGCGGGGTGCAATGGGGTGCAACGGTATCGAGCGAAAGACTACACGGTGGCACAGTGGCACCCCCCCCTCCCCCCGTGCGAATCGATGGACTCCCGGTGCATCGCTCGCGTGCGGGGCGTATGCAGCATCCGCGGATGCACGCAAATTCCTGTAGACACGCTCTCTGAGGGACGTCTCTGTTCTGTCTGCTTGCAGATCCCTGCTTCCGCGTCCGCGTCCCGCATCGGGGCGTATCAGCGTTACGCCGCCGCATCCACAATGGCCGCCTGTTTATGGTGAGTGTGTTGCGCTACGGTAATATTAATTTGCGCGACGTTTCTGACGGACGATCAATTCTCCCTCGCACGCCACAAAATATTCGACTGAAATAGATTACGATCGAAATGCGCCGCCGTCGAATGCTCGCGTCGCGACGAAGAGTCTGCCGATACTTCATACTATTCAAATATTTGCGACGCTTGCAAACGACTCTTTTGCGAGCTCGCAGTTCGGTTACAGAGAAAAGAATATTATCTGATTTAGTTGAATCAAGTCAAAGGTAGCCAATGCCGGAAGTATGAGGTTTTTTGAATTTTATACGCAGCGCATACATTTTATTTTATTTTTTAATAATATACATTTATCAGTTATTGGATATTTTATTTTTTATATAATATTATATCGCGCAATATTTCTTTTGGCTTTTAAATATATTAAAGTATTTCTAGACTATAGATATATATTAGAAGAAGGTAATATCTATAGTCTTGCTATACGTATAAATTTCAAAATATCGGCTCGTAGAGATTCTCATTTTACGCCGTATTTGTCAAGTACAGCGCTGGTGGCGATGACACGATACTAATATATCCAGGAAGTTTCTCCAAGTCGAAATATAAATTCTGCTCGAACGAACGTGTACATTCTCATACATTTTAAATGCGATAGATCAGAGGCACGATAGACGAGAAACTATCCGAGCCTCCGTGCTAAATCATCCCCGGCGCAAGAGACGTCGTGAAGCTGAACTCTCTTAAATCCGTCTTATCTGGTGAATTATGGTCACGCGACAATGGCCGTCACGTGAGCTTCTTTCGGAACACGCCTAACTTGAGCTCGAAGGTGTCTAGACGAAAAATGAAGCGTAGATCGTACAATAATCTATATAAGGAGTATCTTTCCTCTTCTGCCGCCGGATCAGCCACCGAATTAATGGCAGAATCTTCGCCGAAAAGGAAACTGTTTTTACGAAAACGTTAATAATTTTTACATTACAGACCATATATTGAAAATTGATTTCTAACTTGAGAAATAAAACGGTAGCATTTTTAAATTTTAATTAAATAAATTTTAATTCAGCATTTTAATTCAAGGGACGTTAATTGAAAAATTGTGAAGTTTCATGTTTTTTAGTGATAAAATTGAACTTGTTAGTGCTAGGCTACGGACTGCTAACTCCGTAAATTTTCGCGAAGCTTTCTCTATTCGGTGTTTTTATTTAATTTATGGTGTTTTACTTCAACAGAGCACCGAGCTGAAAAGTACGTAAAAATTCTATAGCCTTGTATTTCTATTTGCAGGAGTTCGTTGCTATTTTCATAAAGGGCTCCAAGTGGTTTCCGGAACCGACGAAAATAACGCTATCTTTTTTTTCATTTGCGTGTTGTTTTCCATTCTGTTGTGTTTTTTACTTCAATATCCATCATGTTTTATCGCAATAGAGAAAAATACAAAAGTTTACCGGCGCGTGAGAAAGGTTACGAAAATTGAAATATTTTATTACAATATTTTTATTAGAATTAAATATCTTGACTAATTACATTTCTAACAAGAAGCATGACCGAAGCATATTCAAATTTGTGAAGAACTGGGTTGAACGTTCGCCACAGTTTACCTTGACCCCTAAAAATCTTAAAAGTTATGTCAAGATCAGTACTTTGAACGTAACTTCGCACCTAAAGAACTAAGACGTCGATAAGACCTAAAATGCTAAAAGTTTTGCAATTCATCATTTTCTCCTCTTAATCAAATATTGTTGATTCTATCTCGAACATCCTCGATCGAATGTCTCCGTAACTTCGAGATCCTCGAGTGTTTCGTCGAGCTTTCGAAAGCTCGAAACGAGCATTCCAGTAATCCTCGTAACTTTCGAATTCCAAGCACCTCTTTTAGATCTCGATCAAACGTTTTTCGAACATCTTACGAACGTCGGCCATATCTCAATGATTTCTGAGACTTCACAAAGACGTCTTTAGAGCTTTCGTCTTCGAGCGTATTTACGTTCGTCGACGTGTTTACGTAATTGATAGCAGGTGGCGAAAACGACGGAAGGTGGTTGGCCCATGCAGCAACCACGAAGAGCACGACTGCGGCGTCGGCGGCGGCGTCGTCGCCGTCGTCGTCGTCGTCGTCGTCGTCGTTGTCGTCGTTGTCGGTCTACGTCTGCGACAGTCGCTATAAATAATCGGGGGAATCCCGAGGTACTAGAAGAGATATTGGCGTGCACGAAAACATGCCCGCGAAAGTATTCGCCACTGCGACGGAGATGTCATGTCAAGTGCCGAGTTGCAACACGGTATATTTTACATTGTAATCTAATAATTTTCCATTTTAATTAAAATTATGATAAAAAGAATTATATATATTTTATTGAAATAGTTAGAAGTTACATATGAAAATAATTTAAAAAGGGAAAAAATTGTAACATTTTGACGCGAAAGTAACGATATGTATAAATTTATAAATTTTAAATGACTAGAAATTTCTCTCGTCGTTCGATTGACGATTAATAGATTTCTCTCTGCCGGCACCGAGTTATCGCTTTTTTTTTTAAATGGACATAATTGATTTTCCTTGTACTATATTGTAGTAAGCCGTACGCGCGTACACATTTCTGGCAATTTTCTCTCTCTCTCTCTCTCTCTTTCTGTACCAATCGATATCTCATAGTTGACAGGGCTGAGCTCTTATTATCCAAACGCTAAATCGAGATGCAATTGGGTTAACTGCGTTACACACAAAGCTCGAAAGCTGGCTCCACTTATTCGCTCGCGGGGATGTACGCCCTATCCATCGATCGAAGAGTAATATGATAACGGACATTGTAGCGATGCTGGCTTTTCTACGGTTGTAGCCTTCGACAATGACACATAGGGGCAAGACGACCCAGATCACTCAGAGTGAGATGCCACAGAGATAGCAACCCTTCTTCCCTATCACGTGTTTCAGCGACAGACATTATCATCTTTAACGATTTATACAACTGCCGCTGCTGTGCACGTTGATGGGATTCCTCGAGTTTCTCCTCATCTCCCTTTCGCTGCAGTTTTCGCTGATGGAGCGCTAGTTTCTGCAAACTGATGAAAACCTCTTTGCACGTCCTGCTCTCCTTTAGTTGGGAAGTTTCGCTTTGACACTCTGTCTTCGTTCAATGTCCTAGTCTAGTTTTTGCTTGGCCTTTGCATTAGAAACTTTTTCTGTTTCGATATTGGAAGTTACTAAATCTTTATTTAATTCGTGTTCTTAAAATTGATTGCTTGTCTACTTCTTTAAAAAATTTTTGCTATTAGATATACTTGATAATAAGTTATTTTATTATATTATATTATTAATGAAATTTTATCAATAATACCTATTAATAAAATTATTTGTAAATTATTAATAAAATATTAAAACTTTTACGTTACGAGTACTTATTTATATAACTTATTATATAACATTAAATTACGATGTCAAAATTAATATACTTTTAACCTATTTAAAGGTTTCAATCTGCTTTAAATTTCTCCTTGGCTATTATTATACAAAAATTATCTCTTTGATGTAATATTTATTCTGAGACTTTTCAGAAAAATAAAACATCTTTTCTTTTCTCGCTTCTTTTTTAATCTCTTGTCTGATAATATATTTTCTCACAAAATCCTTTTATCATGAGCTACAAAAATATGCTTACGTCTGTCTCTACCTTTTTCTATTTATTCACATACTTACTTATTCATTTAATCTCGTTGAATTTGTTTCTCTGCAATTCTCAATTTTACTGCTTATGTTTTGCTGAATTATTTTGTTTTATGTAAACCTTATTATTAATTTAGTTCATAATAAATGTAAACTATTTGTTAAATTCGAATCTATTTGTGCGAAATAGATTTATAATTAAAGATATAATCAATATTAGAGTTTGTACTTTGTCTTTCAAAATTCCATTATTAAAAGTTCTTTATTTTATTTATCCTTTTATTTCTCAGTGTTCGTATTTAATTCAAAAACAGAACAAAATAGTCCTATAAAATTGATTACACAAACTATCTTAATAATTGTCCCTCATGTTATTCTTTTCTATCCATCCGAAAAAAAACATATAAAAGTTTGAGATAAGAAATTTCATTTATGAAATTGCACCATGTTTTGTTGCCCTACCTAACGTCATTTCTACTAATAAGTACACATTTTAGTAATTTAATAGCAATTTTTACGTACATTTTTGATAAAAAAAATAATGGATGAGTGATTGACTTTCAAATTTGAAAGATAACAAATGTTTTCATTCCTTTTCCCATCTGTTGCGTTGCTGACGTGATAAATGAGATTCAAATTTAAAACGAATATTCGCAAACAATACGAACTCTTTGTATAAGCATGTCGATTCTCGGTGAACGAGAACGAGTTATGATGTCGAATAAATTATATCTTGTGATTGATAGTATGATATATCATAATCCTTAATAGCTCCATTCAAAAGGATAGCACATATATTAAATGTAGAATATATGAGATGAATTGGAACAAACGCATATAATTTACGTTTTCAATGATAGTATTTTTTCTCTAATCTTCTAAAATAAAAATTATAAAGTGACGATAATTATGAATTATATCGTCTCTTTTACTTGAATATTATTTTCAGAAATGTTGATTGTAAAATTATAACTCAATGCTGATCATAAAAGTGTAAAACTCAAAAATAAATGTAAAATGTATTTTGCATAGTATGAGCCATGAAATGGACTCTTCCTGGCTTTCTAATGTAAACCTAGAGGGAGAGTTGGATCCAATTTTAGATTCAGACTGAATCCTGGCTGAATCTTAGGTCCTAAGTGGATTCTTCGTTGGATCTTGCCTGATCCGGACAATGAGCTCAAGGCGGTTTCTAACTGGCTTTATACATGAGCTGTGGAAACGTTAAAATGGTTTCCAGCGAGTATGCGAATATATTCGCAACGTTGAAACATCGCGAGTTATTTCAAATCTTCATGCTAATCTACGATCGGATGTGCAATTTGGACACATTTGGTATTCTTATCTAAATCTAAATGATAATTCGATTTGAATTGGTACTTTCATCTCTGCTTTTCTGTCGGAATAATTCGCTGTCACGATGGAAGGCGATGGAAGGTGTAACGAATTTATTTTCGACCTTTGACTTTACGTCGCGTTTTCTTGACGTTGATTAATGTTTGTTTGTTACAAATCAGTCACGCACAGACCTGCGTAAATGACATTGACACATGCCCACACAACTAATATAATTTCGATTGTACGTTCTGCAAATGTCGCGTGCTCTTTACTGCCACGTTCTTGAGAGAAATTATTATTACATTGCGTGAAAGTCTCATGCAAAATGTCACACTTTTCATGTCTCTTTCTCTCTCTCTTTTTTTAAATTTCTTAATTTCTCGACATCAAAATCTCGCTTTATTATTCCGGAAATTAGTATAAAATCAAAATAAACGTGAGTTATTACATTTTGAAAATTCATACAATTTTCGATTGATATGACAAGCGGTATCGATTTAACAATTGACAGTTATAAATAACGGATTTAAATGCGAATTTTCACCTCGATCCTTTTTCCGTTGCAGACAATTCTGGGGTACGTAGGGTCTCATTGCGCAGCAGCGTGCGCGATCTGCCGCAGGAGCGATCTGACCTGGCACTCGCAAGTGCAGGGCACTTCGGAGACACCCGCCCGCATTGTCGCTGCTGCTATTCCGTGGGCGCACTGAAAATCCCGCGTCCAAAGTGGCTAAGAGCGTAAGTCCCCGTCGAGTGCACCAGGAGTGCTCCAGCGGGGTGGACGGTGTGCAGGCGGCGGCGCAGGTGCAGCAGCAGCAGGAGAGACGAACACCGAGGCGCATGCCTTACCTGGGGCCTGACATGACAACCCGGCTATCCGCCATGTTCTACACGGTCGAGGTCGGGGACACCAAGTTCACCATCCTGAAGCGCTACCAAAACCTCAAGCCTATCGGATCGGGCGCGCAGGGGATAGTCTGGTGAGTGTTTCCCCGCTGCTGCAATTCGACGATTCTCTTTCTTAGAACCTGCTAGACCGTTAGAATTTAAGGAGAGATACTTGCGAGTCGCGCGAGCCGACGAATGTTCCCTGGTAATTCCAGCAAAACTCTCAGCAAAACCCCAAATTCTAACGATTTTACGTGGGAATGAAAAATAGTCGAATAAATAAAGAGAACTCGTAAAATATACTGATCCACTCTCAATGTGTGTCCAATGTCGAATGCGCGGTATGAAAAGTTTCTATCGTGATGTTTATTACGTCCCGCTTTGATATATCCTACGATGTATTCTGGCTTCCTGGATAAAATAACGTCATCCACCTTCGAGCCACGTATACAACCGATAACAATGCCAGCATCCATCAGAGGTAAAAGTTTCGAGGTGAATTTGAAGCCGGGCCTACGTCGTATCGCTACGTCGACATGTATCTCGAAGGAGGGAAGAGGGTTAACTACGATTTCTCTTACTTGCGCTCGGGGACCGAGCAAGATCGACGGCAACGGAACGGCTGGCACCGGTTCGGCGTGCGGAGAAATGGGGGAGGCAGAGTAAATCGGGCAATTCAATTCGGAACGAGGGGGAATGTCGGGATTTCGCGAGAGTACGCGGGTTTCCGGCGACGGGGTGTAACGAGAGGCAGAACGCCCCTTCCTTGTAAGCCGACGGCGTGATGTCGGAAAAATCGTCCTCGACGACAGTTTCACGTTCTTCGTCGTCGTCTCGCTTGCCGTCGATACTTGATCTCCAGACGAGGCAAATTAAAACGTTGGCATTCCTTTTTTTTTCTCTCTTTGAATATCCGATCTCATTATGACTCTTTCATATTCTCGATATTTAGAGTGGTATATTTAGATGTTGCAATAATTGAAGGTAATACGATTGGTGATTTAAGGTGGTTCTTCAGTTAAATGAAACACTGGATAATGAAATGGGACTTTGGGAGGTTGTTATGTAATGTAAAATGTACC